>BLKM01000822.1:1434485-1501063 GCA_013340265.1 Coptotermes formosanus | reverse complement strand
CCCCCCGGCATATGGCACGGTGTATAAGTGAGATCGAAATACAGCTCAATCCACGAGGAAACAACACCAGGACCAGCAGCACACATACGTGACTGTGCACAGAGTATACGTAAAGAACGTACAGCAATCCCATTACAGGCCTGGACAGGCCCTTAGGGTTCCAGGAGGTTAAGGCTCCCAGATTTCTAGACAATCGGCACACGAAGGTAGTAAGGTTGTCAGCCCTCACACCGGCCGCCTTCACCCCCCAGGAAATATTCCTGGTACTCATTTCTGTTGGAGGTTGAGTTGACCCCAGGGCCATAGTGCGGCCGGAAGGATTATGCCAATGAAAAAGTCCAATGACTCCATTGGGAATCGAACCCGCGACCTTCCGGCTTGTAGCGCAGTGCCTCAACCAACTGCGCCAACGGGTGTCACCGTCGTAGAAACATGTCTTTTAAATTACACGGCGTCATCTTTCTCAGGAGCTGTTAGTTCTTACGACAGACCCTGTGCCATGGGGTCAGTCAGGTTACTTCGTCACTTAAGCTGCCATAACAAAGACCGACCGAGCGGTGCGGTTACTGTAACATTCCTCTTTTATTCTGAAATCCAAAAATACACTTCGGGCGAAAATTAGAATGTTTTAGCTTTACGGCATACAGGAAGGATTAAAATTTGGACTTTACGTTCTTACTACTACATAGTCCACTTTAATATTATATTCCTGTCTGTGCCCACACCTCTAAAAATCCTGCTGTAGTATAGCTACTTTTCTTCCGTCCAACATGCGGTATACATTTCACGTTTCGACCGGCCTGTCTTTACGCTGCAGAGTGGTCAAGTTACAAATGTCACCGTAAGTTGGCAGCAATAAGCGGCCGTGGAAGATATCCCTGCGTCAGTTCGGACTGCAGTCTCGACATTTACCAAAAACAATATCAGTATTTGGCAACACCGTTCGTTCTACATGCCTGTAATGAATGCAAAGTTCAGAGTGTACGTAGTCAATAAGTTGATGACACAAAACTGCCTTCAAGCGCTATGTATATAAGAAACCAAGGTCTGTGCGTGTCCGTCTGTGGCAGGTATAACTCATCAGGACGATTACGGGATGTGCCATGCCAAGTATAATGAAAATCGGTCCACAACTCGGGGCCTAACGGGTACCAGGAATAGTAGTTGAATTTCGAGTTTAGGCCAGCGTCATCATGTGGCAGAACTGCGGCAGGTGAGACTAACGCTTGGCCTACTCTAAGGACAAAGGAAGGATAGAGGAAAGGGGCCGTGGAGCAGCGCGTGGCAGTAATAATCGATAGTGACTGATTTATATTTGAAATAATTTTATGTTTGTTAAACGCTGTAATTGTGCAAGAAGTGTGACACGGTGCTAGCCTGGGCGAAGACTGGGCACACGGCAAGTAATGTGCAAGACTGAGTCAATCAAGACTGATCTGTGAAAACTGTGATCAAAAATGTGAAATGTGTAGTGTTTGCAGCTGAATTTGGACATTTCATTAGTCCTAATAAATATGTTCCGTATAAATTGGTTCTTTTTTGAAAGCAGTAGGCCTCAGTTTTAAATTAATTATATAATACTCAGTCTCACACACTCACTGACAAAAGCGTATACTAGGATTATTATTATTATTATCATCATCATCATCATCATCATCATCATCATCATCCCCTTTATGCAGGGTATTCACACTTACATACCTGAAACAAACCATGTTTCTAGGGTATGCAGTGTCGCAGCTATTCCGTGCGTACTGTTAATGGTGCATATAGCGCTGTCTTCCCTATTAAACTCTTCTGTGCTTCTACATTAGCACTTCCCGCAGTGTGTGTGCTGTGCCCAATATAGCTGTTTTCTGCAGTTCCTTGATATCGTGCTTTCCCGGTACGCTGCTCAAGTATTTTCTGAAGGATTTTGAAATGGTTCCAGTTGCTCCTATTATAACTGGCGTCACCTTTGTTTTTACATTCCACATGCGCTGTATTTCCATTATAAGGTATTTATATCTTGGAATCTTCTCGGCTTCTTTCTTTATCACATTTCTGTCTCCCGGGATTGCTACATCAATTAGCATACATGTTCCTTTTTCATTATCCCGGATTATGATGTCTGGTTTATTGTTGGGGATGGTTCTGTCGGTTTGCACTTGTTGACTCCATAATATGGTTACCTTGCCTACTTGATCTGTTTCTACTGATTTCGGTACGTGTTCATACCAGAGTTCACTGTCTAATTTTACCCCCAGTTCCTTACATACATTATTACATAAATTATTATTATTATTATTATTATTAGTAGTAGTAGTAGTAGTAGTAGTAGTAGTAGTAGTAGTGGATTATTATTTTGGGCAAATTTCATCCGTCTTGGGTTTTCTAAGCATAACGTTTCAGCAGATGGATTTGTTTTCGTCATCAGAATTAAATCTTCCTACCGAAACTGGCCCTCGACGAACTGCTAGCTTTTAAAGGATATTGAATTTTTGAGCAGGCATATCACATTCGTGTGTCATAAACTTGATTCAGCCACTGAGCTGTCGTCTTTAACACATCCACGGCAATATACGACAAACAGCCTAATTTAATTATAGTAGCCGTCTTCAGAAACATGCACGCTTGGTTTATTGCTGAGCCCGGCGCAGAACTCTGCAGGTCTGCCCAGTGTTACACCGTGCGTGCAGAGGGATCAGAGGCGAACACAGGAACGCAGTTACCGTGGGGTTCCACGTCACTGTTAAGCCGAAAATCTCTTGGCTGCGGTTTTTGTGTGGGTTGAATGCAGTAGACACACAAGGGATTCGATCGTGCGTCATGTAACATCAAGTTCTGTCGGACGTAGAATGAAAAAGTTTGCGATCTAGAGACAAACAGCCTGTGCAGATTTGTTCATTGATCCAATTCCGTTTAAACGGAACTTGTATAGAGAGCTACAGTTTTTCCTTTATTTGATGACGCTTTAAGCTGTGTAATTTGTACAAGACTTCCGTGAAAGACTGCCGGCATATCAAGCTTCTTTCTTTGTTGACTTACAAATTGTAGTGCTAAGCTGCAAAGGGTGAATTTGTCCCAGGATTTAATTACGCAACATGGAAGATGATGTTTCAAACATGGCGACTGCGCGAAAATCCGATTTGTGGATAAGCAAATTTGTTGTAGGCCCAAAAACTTTCGCCACTGCAAAATACAGACAAAAGTATGCCTTGTAACTGGTATATTATGTAATTAATTTGTAGCACACTGTAAGAGAAGAAGAAGAAGTAGAAGAAGAAGAAGAAGAAGAAGAAGAAGAAGGAAAAGGAGGGTGTGTAGTGAGAGGTAGGCTACTACATTGATTATTATAGGGGAAACAGATTTACTGCTCGGAAAAGTCCCAGGATACGCCGCTTTTCCTTCTGGTAAAAGTAGTAAGGCCATGGGATGTAGACTGTTGGAAGTAAGAAGCAGGAGGAAAACAATGTTGAGAATGTGGGCTGAATTTTGCTTGGAGGACAGCATTGTGTCGAAATTGTGGTAAACGGTATTGACAGCGTCTGGTCGAAAATTCTGAAGGTATGTCGGAAGGGCTGCACGTGGAATTTTGGTGCTAACTGAATATTTGCTCTAGGACTGAGGACAACCACGGGAAACCTTGATCGAAATGGCCGGTCGCAGGACTTTCCGGATGAATGCTGACTTCCAGCCAGCGGTCCGGCTTTCAAATACACGAACCTTACCGGCGGTCCGCACACGGGCAGTTGCTTTGTTTAAAAAAAAAATGTGCATATGTGACATACTGTAAAGACACCAGCATACTATTGAAAATTTCAGTTTATACCTCACAGAGAACACACAGTTGGCTACAGTTGTATAGGAAAATAAATGGTTCTTCTAAGTCATATGAAACATGCTAATTATCTGCATGTAAAGTGCAGAAACTTTGAATATTAAATCAGGTGGCACATACAATCACCGGCCTTCCTTACAGTGGGCACCAGGGCTCTTTCCCATGGGTAAAGGGGCGAAGTTAGGACTGGTATAGTATCTCTGTTCCCTCACCCCCTTGCCTGTGTGGCATCTGATAGTGAGAATTTTGACTGTTACATATAGTGGTAACGCAGGTTTTACTCATTTCGTTTTGCGGGATTTCGCTTTAACGCGACTCGAACATTTACACCACTTCGAATTTACACGATAATTTTCGCTTTAACGCGACTTGGCATAGAAGATCCGTGGTCACGGTTATTTTCTGTAGGAGGCTAGCAGGAAGTGACTTCACTGTCACGCCATCGGTCACATGTATGGATTATTTTGGTGTTATATCCACGCAGTTCATTCAGTTTTCTCTTCAACAGCATTGACTTTTCTTACCAATATGAGCGAGAAACGTAAATCTGCATCACCTAGTGCAATCCAAGTGAAAAGTCGGCGAAAGACAATCGGTATTATAGAGACATTACGCGTAATAATGCGACGTGAAAATGTGAACGAATTGTTGGTACATGCCATAATGGTAGACTCGCTAATGGTATCGTTTCTAAAATTCGTGATAAGGCTGACAGAATTACAGAAAGGGCTAAGTCAGGCACGTGTAACAAGACTACCACAGTCCTATCCGAGCGAACCGTACCAAAAACTGTGGATGTGTGTCTCTTACACTTTTATTGCATTAGAAATAAATAAATATATATATATTTTATAAAAATGTATGTGTAATATATAGAAATGTGTATATGCTGTGTATACAATACATACATACTTCCCACTGCATATGTTCACTAGTGGTATAGTTATACACTCTATAGGATGAGGTTTTCAGTCCCCTAATCCCCAGAAAATACATTGTTTTAAATGGCAATTTTGTATTCGATTTGCGCGATTTCGATTTGCGCGACTTTTTCGGGGAAATAACCCTGGCGTAAAACGAGAGTTACCTGTACTTACCACTGTAAGCCTACTTTAAATGGTCAATGGCATACAGGCATAACATGTTTTCTCTTAAATTCTTTGCAGTGTGGTTTATATTGGGAAACGGCGGGAGAACTCTTTAAGTGTTCAATTGTTTGGGTTGCAGATTGTAGCGATGTTGCCGGCAACAATATGCTTGTGCTGCAGGAGATTTATGTGACAGGAAGGAGGCATGCCAAAGCGCAGGAGGAACGATTACAAAAGAAATTGCAAGAGTCCCAGCGCCTACGGTTATGAAATGCCAGACGCAACAAAGGGATTGCATGAAAATTCAAATTTCTAAGGTGAAGAGTTTAGGCCTTCACTGACAATGAGTCATACCAGCACCAGACTATAAAATATAGCCTGATGTGTGGATGAAGCCAGAAGCCGTACAAAGGGGTAAGACCCTTCCCGGAAATTCTGTACGTAGGCTAAGGCTTGCTGTTACGTCATTATGAATGTTAGCACTCACAGACGGTAGTAGTTATGAATGGGAGCGGAATGTGGATACATGGAATGGTAATTAAATTTGTGCTAGAGTCACTATTGCAATGTTCACATTACCAAAAATCCATTATCGCTTCAACTCTTGCAGGAGAGTGGTAAACACATGTACCGCGTCTGTGACATCAAGAAACTGTACTTTGTCTCGCACGGTCGTATTTATGTGCCCCTGTGTGATACATTTCCCTACACAGCATTAACTACTGGTTCTTTCTAATGGAAGCGCGCTGTGTTCTCTGTAAGTTACGAGCCTTTATGCGTAATGTAGGTTAAAGTGAGCCTTAAAAAGGGTTAATGCAGTCTGTTGTTTTATCGTGTTTCGTATCTTACATACTTGCGAATATTCGTGGAAATTTTCTACTTAGTTTTGTCGGATGTTTTGAAGAAAAGTTTTTTTGTAGACAAAAAACATTTCACGTACAGAACACCTTTTGTCTCAGCACATTGTTTATGCTTCGTATTCAGTAAATATGCTGACAGCTGGAATGGTTTCCCTGTGAAATTTCAACGCGCTTGTTGTTGGTGCTCCGTAAGGCAAAGTCTTTATAAGAAAGGACACATGAACACATCTAATTGGCAGATAACAGACATGTGAACGGGTAATAGAACCATTGTGTTGTTTACACGGAGTCAAGATTCTATTCATTTTTAAACAATTTTCCTTTCTACAAAAGAAAATCATCCGGCCTATAGTATATTATGTCATTTTTGTTTGTGTGTCCCAATTTAAAGTTGTAAACAATTCCACCCAGTTTAGGAGCCAGAGTAATTAACAAATTAACGAACCAACGAACGAACTAACTGCGTGGAACGCAGCCCTTCTTGCGAAGTTGCTATTTTATCAGCTGGTACAGACATTCTCGCATTTTACATAATCCGAAGGTTCATCGCCACATTCACAACAGCCTGCGACCTGTCTATATCCTCAGATCAATCCAGTCCAAGCTCCCGCAAACGATTTCTTGAAAATCCACTTTAATATTTTCTTCACACCTATGCTTAAATCTTCCAAGTGGTGCAGCCGGTGTAACGCAATCAGCACAGTGACTAGGCTACGGTCTGGAGTATGAGGGGTTCGAACACCGGCAGGGGTAAAGGTTTTCCTCTTCTCCAAATCGCCCAGGCCTCCTATGCAGTCGGTACCGGGGTTCTTTCCTTGCGGTACAGCAGCCGGGGAATAAAGTTGACACACATCTCCATCTAGCGCTGAGGTTAAAACTGTGTTGAGCTATATCTCCCCTGGCCTTATGTGCCTTTATGACGTGGGAAGGAAGAACTTTACATTTTTTCACCGATTTTCACAGAACTTGATAGAAAAGCTATGCTACTGCAGAAAACCACAGCTGTGTATACTTTATGCATAAGAACGTGCAGCTTAGGTACGCTGTGTGAACAACGTTGACAGTATATGAACAAACTCACCAACTAACGCACTTTTATTAACAGTTATTACTTCCCGACATATGTTTCGGCGCCTATTGTGGCCATCTTCAGGGGACATTCATTGTGAAGAACACTGGACGTCCGTATGGTTTATAACAGAAGTCTTGAGCTGGGTAGTTCACATTGACTGCCTACCTCAAGACTTCTGTTATAAACCATACGGACGTCCAGTGTTCTTCACAATGAATGTCCCCTGAAGATGGCCACATTAGGCGCCGAAACGTATATGGCGGGATATAAGAATTGTTATAAAAGTGCATTGGTTGGTGAATTTGTTCGTATACTGAAAATGGACGGTGAAAACAATATAAAGTTGACAGGGTTATTGTTAAATCTGTTGGCACGAGTAGTAGCCACTGTGCCTTAAAGAGTCTATAAACTGAGTACATCCTTTAGAGAACTACAATGCGTCTACATTTCTGATAGTGTAGCAGTACAATCCCATTATTTTCGGATTAAAAATTAACAAATTTTGTTCTGTTGCGTATTGCAAGAATTCAGAAAATTCCTTAACCCACTCGATTTTTATAGTATCGGAAATCACTGTAATACTGAATATTCGAGTAAAGTTAAAACTTTAAAATACAGTGATAACTATATATACCACCTTATTTATTATTACGAAACTCTTCCCCTTGCCCACACAGTGCATCTGCGCTGTTCTGCCTATGATTCTCACAACAAACAACGATTTCTCCCCCAAAGGCGTTAGCCGATTGGCCTTTGTAATGGGGCTCTATGTTCTCTGGGAGGTGTAAACTGAATTTTTAGTAGTATTCACATGAAATGTAGGCGTCGAATAGTTACTGGCACTACTAACGAAATTTACTTCACCTTAAGTGGATTAACGGCGTCTTGATAAGGCAGTGTTATACAATATTAATCCTGTGAGCGTATCCCTGACGAAGCGTGCTGTTTAGAGACTCTGTTTAATATTCCAATATAAAGCTGTAGTTCGGAAGGATTATAGGCGGTAAGCTGATTGGTACACACGTTAAAGTCACGCTGGCTTTCCTTTTGCGCATATATTTTGTGCCCTGTATTTATATCAGACCGCAGCCTGCTTGGGTTAAACAGGATTAAGCCAAAACTTTGGGATAACACTCAGGTAATTTTTGTTAAAGCTGTAGGTTTCAGAATTTGTATAAACTTGCAAACACAATGCTCAAGTTTGTCTGAGAGATCCAGTCGCACCCTCAATAGACGTTCCTTACAGCCTGGAAGCACCAGTTTCCGCTCTTGCTGGAAAACGAGCTGTCCAGACGGGTTGTCACGGTCTCCCCCCCCCCCTCTCGTGTTCCTCGTTCCGACAAAACTTTTGTGATTTACAAAACATGACACCACACACCCAACCAACAGAGCCGATGGAGCACAGATCTTTTGAGAAATTAACAGAACTCAATTTAGTTAACAATTTCCCGCATTTTATGGAACACGAAGTTTCATTAGCCCGACACCCGTCCCTAATCTCAGCCAGCTCAATCCAGTCCTACCAACCCCGCTCTTGTTTCATTATTATTTCCACGACTAAGCCTAGACCGTCGAGGCGGTCTGTTACGTTGAGGTTTCACATCAAAATCCTGTATACATTTTTGTTTTCTCCATACATGTCACGTGCACCTCTCGTCTCATTTATTTGGTGACCCTAATTTATAATATTTGGTTTCGTTTCGTAGTCCTTCTCTCTTCTACCTATTCACAGTCGGTGTCGAGGTTGTTTATTTTCACTTGATCACACTCAGACACACACCACAGTCGGTAGGACTCCTCTGGACGAGGGATGGGCCCGTCGCAGAGACCTCTACCTGACAACACAGACACTCACAAGAGACAAACATCCATGCCCCCGGTGGGATTCGAACCCACGATCCCAGCAAGCGCTTGACCGCAGACCCACGCCTTAGACCGCGCGGCCACTGGGATCGGCATAATAGTTGGTGAGGGACACAAACCACAAATGTTCTCTTTGTAGAAATGTGCACCTTAATATATTTTGGTGTATTAAGAAATGTTCCTTCGGAAAACAGTCGAAGTTTTGTTGGATGCGACGCTGTGGTGTTGGGTGTGCGGATAGCCACGTCCAGAAGGTACAACGTCGCATACCGGCAGACCTGAATCCTCAGCAACATCGTGGTGCCAGCTCCGAAACACGCAGTGCCGTCTTCACCTGCGTAAAATTACCTCCTTCTCTTTATCTTTATAGAATTCATCCCGTTGTGTTTTCAAATATCCAAACAACATTAAATGCTCAGTATAACACAACTGTTTTTCTTAATCAAAAGCTACATGTTTCGGTCTAGAGATCGACCATCATCAGGCTAAAATACATAGTCATTAAAAAGCAGCTACAAAATGCAAAATGTAATGCATCGTCATGTGTATGTTTTCATGGGATCCCACAACATTTTCAGATTTTTTACAATAAAAATATTAATTTTTTTGTATATGCTCGATGGCAATTAGATGGTAGTTACTGAGTTACAGTACTAAAATTTTTTAATTCCTTAACAAAAAAGGGGTAAAATGGATACTATTATATTTACACTTATTAACCTTTTAAAGCCTAGCGGTAACTTTGCGTACTACACGGTTTAACATTAAAAAGTTCCACATGGTGCTCACATTGCGTTTATGTGTTTTGTACGGATCTCAGAACAAACAGCAACTTTTGCCTTATAAAACATTAAGAGATTGGTTTTATAACCGAAGTGGAGAGTGTTTACAGCGCGGTACGCACTGAGTCCTTATATAAAACAGATATGCTTCGTCTTTAAAGTGTTAAAATATATGGAGTCTTAGGCGTTGGTAAAAATGTAGACCAGTTGATTTTTCATAAGTGTCACGTCGCGTTTTGGAAAGTTATTGTAACAGAGTGTTATCTTTCTTTGTTGTTCTTAACCTTCGCATATATCTGGCTTGGCGGGTTTCCTTCAGTGTTCTTAGTCTCTTGCAGTATATCTGTCGCAATGTTGAATAATTAAGTTAGCCTGCAACGCCGTATTTGCCGTCTTGTTGTGTACGCCGTTTACGTTGCGCCAGACAACCAAAGGCTCCTCTTCGCGTGTTCACTTCACACGCTACAATAATGAGACGCACACAGCTGGCTACGGCGTATTACACTTCCTGCTAGTCCATTTTCCATGTCTTGCCACCGTACGATACCAAGCGCCGCCCCACCTTTTCAGCTGATGATGGGAACAGATTCAGCTGTCGAAGCATTATCTTATTTTCGGAACAGCAGCAGTGTACAAGCTCACGGACAAAGAAATCCTAAAAGTGGGGGTAATTTAGAGTGAAGAACACACAGAAGATTACTTGGAAGTGCATCAGAATTGCAGACACAGAGGAGTGAAAAATACAAATGGGGTTGCACCGGGTTTGAGCCAGCCTTTTTGGGACAATAGAGGGCAGAATGACACTGTAGTACTGATTCGAGGTCGAAAGAAGAATTTCGTCCACAGTCACACAAATGGAGTCGGTAAGCGAGTGTGAGATTTAGGTATGCCGCTAGTACGGACGCTGGCGATCGGGAAATGGGAGACTATGAGTGAGCACCTTGAGTGTCGGACACTCACCGAAGGATTTCAGGGGCGTTTAGCATCCCATAACGCCCCCGAATCCTCATTTTCATTTGTAAATTACTTACAGTACTGTACTTACTGAACGCCTTCAGGGACTCACAATTAGTGTGAGTACGGGAAGTGGCGCTCCCGGGGTCCCGAGCTACCCAGTGCCTAGGGGTATAACTGGGCCACCCTGTCTCTGGGGGTCATAAATACAGAGACCTGGTCCTCCAGGTTGGGGGTTGGGAGAGGGGCTGACAACCTCTCCCCGTAAAATATAGCGTGCCTCGAAGCCTGAGAACAGTAGGCCAAGACCCGATATTGGGAAGTTGCGCCCCCCACCCACACACACACACACACACTTACGGGACACACCTCAAATAAACGTCCTTTTCAGGAAAAATCTTTGGAGTCCTTCGGTCTTCTGGACGTTAAGCGGCGTAGGTTGATGGTTGGTTACCGACGTTTTGGGACCGATGGCTCTCCTGTCGGCAACCACCCACCAACCTGGGCCGTCTAACATCCCCGGAAAGCGAAGGCCTGAAACGAGCAGCGACAGAAGCCTGAAATTTCTTACCAAATATTTCGATGCAGTAAAGCTAAAGTGACCTGTTCCTTAACCCTTTAAAGACGAAGCGTATCTGTTTTATATAAGGACTCAGTGCGTACCGCGCTGTAAACACTCTCCACTTCGGTTATAAAAACCAATCGCTTAATGTTTTATAAGGCAAAAGTTGCTGTTTGTTCTGAGATCCACACAAAACACATAAACGCAATGTGGGCACCACGTAGAATTTTTTAATGTTAGACCTGGCCGTATGTAAAGTTACCGCTAGGCTTTAAAAGGTTAAACAGCGCTTACACAACACGTCCATTAAAAAAAAGTACACAAACAGAACTGAGGCTATTGTAAAGGAAATATGGCGTTGAAAAAAAGGTTGCTTGCGGGAAAATTTGTAATGCACGTCTGGGTACCTCATGAAATTCTGAAAATACGGCACCCATGACTCGAGGGTAATACAGTAGTACTGGCATCGAGAAACTGTTACCCATACATTGCTCACGCGACGTCACAATAACGCGATGCGCAGCCGACGGCGTAAAACTTTCCACAGGCAATTTCTCTCTGAAACTAACATTATTTTTGCAGTTGTCAACTGACGGCAGGAATACTCACCTCCGTGAGGAATGTAAATGTTCAGGTAGAGGCAGTCCTCACTCTGATTGACCAGCAGAGGCAGCAGCTTCTCCAGGTAAAGCAGTCTTCCGCGCGGCAGTTCCAGCAGCGCCTCGGTGCGGTTGCCAATCTCAGGCGGTCTCTGGGGGCACACCGGTGAGAACGAGTCTGCGAGACGCGGATTCCGCCACGTAGAGGGTGTCACCGGCGGCATGTACCGCAAAGATCCGACGGGAGGGGTCGCGTAAGGTACACCAAGGAAGGCTTCTACCGGCGGGTGGTTGTGCTGAAGAATGACCCCTCTCAACGGTCCGTATTTTGTCCTCACCACTCTGGTACTGTATTTGTGAACGACCAGCGAGCCAACACCTTGCGCTTCTATGGCGACACTAAGCAACAGGAGGAACGCGAGCGGGAGAACAGTATGACGTGACTGATTTGCCACGCGGAGATGCAGCAGCATGGCTAGCCGTCACCCAGGATGACGCTGGTGGCGTCGCTCCTCCATTGCGACGCCTTCACCACCTGGAGGAGCCCTGCAGCCTCGCATAATGGCGGTCCATCACTCACACCACTGTGGCGCAGATCCTGCCGTTGGTTCCAGGAATACCGGGCACCAGGACATCACAGCAGCCAGTGGGATGCTCAAACATGTTGCATATTTTGTGATTTCTGCGCAGTTTCTGCAAACAAAGACCAAAGCACTTTTATTTTTATTTATTGCCTGATAGATTTTATACCCTGAAGATTCCCCTGAAAGGTGTTTGGAGGTTTTATATCTGTGTAATCGAGGATTCAGTCGTTTCTGATATGACACTGCATGTTTCCCGGCGTTTCGAAGAAACCTGTAGTCTTGGTCTTCAAGGGTTTAGTCACCCATGAAGACTGGACAATTGAACCTTTGAACATGAAGCGGACACGTTCGTTCGAAAGTCGGGAAACACCCAGCGACGCAGGGTCACATCCCAAAAGACTGGGAGCCTCTTGCTGAGAAACGTTTATTTCTACCACACTACACGGTGTCGCGTGTCAGAAGATAGTAACCAGCAGGTGTTTAGTGTTTTGTGTTTTGAAGATATTCACAGTTACCGTGCCGCAACTGACAACGATAATTATAATATAATTATATAATTATACTTATTGCTTTACTTTACTTTACTTTACTTAGTCCTTCCCTCTTCTACCTACCTGTTCACAGCAGGTGTCGAGGGTTTTTGTGATTTCACTTGATCACACTCAAGCATACACCACAGTCGGTGGGACTCCTCTGGACGAGGGATCGGGCTGTCGCAGAGACCTCTATCTGACAACACAAACACTGTACAAGAGAGAAACATCCGTGCCCCCGGTCAGATTCGAACCCACGATCCCAGCAAGCGCTAGGCCGCAGACCTACGCCTCAGACCGCGCGGCCACCGCGATCGCCTAGTTATAGTTACAATAATATCGTTACAGTATAGGATTGTACCAGGCCCACACCTTCCTTTATTTGCTCACAGTGCTGTTTGCTCGTCCACAGTCGGGGAAGCAAGTTACATCCAGCGCTGGGAATTACAGGCATATTTACATTTGTAATTATTGTACGTACGTATAGTACGTACATGTATGTGTGTGTGTGTGTGTGTGTGTGTGTGTGTGTGTGTGTGTGTGTGTATATATATATGTATATACATACACACACACAGGCCTGCAGACTAAGGGCAATTTGAAGCCTGGTTAAAGAAGCGACACCTCAGATACATCTCACGGACAGATGAGTAGGAATGTACGAAGTGGGTACTTAGAAAGCTATCTTTTCTATCCTGAAGACTGAGGTACCCGACTTAGAATGATAATAAGACGCCGTGTCTGTACGCCAGAGGACTGTGTGTGACAAAGTTAGCGCATGCGCGACACAACTGTGAAGCCAGCAGCAGTTTCGTGTGTTGTTAGCGACAGGTTTAGCTGATTATGGTCCAGCACACGCCGAAACTTGTCTGAAGAAACATCGCAAGCAAGTAAACGTACGTTTAATAAAGTCCACTAGTGAACACAGTTTGTATTTTATCGATTATAAACCTGTAATTTATGTAAAATACACCGAAGTTCGCCGGTCCCAGTGGCCGCGCAGTTTAAGGCGTAGGTCTGCGGCCAAGCGCTTGCTGGGATCGTGGGTTCGAATCCCACCGGGAGCATGGATGTCTGTCTCTGGTGAGTGTTTGTGTTGTCAGAGGTCTCTGCGACGGACTGATCACTCGTCCAGAGGAGTCCTACCGGCTGTGGTGTGTGTGTGAGTGTGATCAAGTGAAAATAAACGACCTCGACACCTGCTGTGAACAGGTAGAAGAGGGAAGGACTACGACGACGACGACGACGACGACATTGGTGTTCATCCTTTAATAAATAGTGCTGTTTTAATTAACCACAAGGTAACGTGAGCCAGTCATTACGCAGTAAATATAAGAATACAATTATTTGGAAATACAAGAAGCCAAAGCGACTGACTAGGTCCGGAAATCTACTGTATGTATAAATCGATGTATGAAGACAAAACGTATATTTGGCTTCCAATAACGATGTCGTTAAACACTTGTAGTCTAATAAAAATACAAATTATTAGCAACTTTGACAAAGCCGTAAAATAAGTCAAAGGGTATACCAAACCTTTGTCTGTGAAAGCTTCATTATTCCAGTCGCAAGGCAGGAAACCCTCCACAGAGCAGAGCTGACATCTGTATTTAAGGTACAAGAAAGTGGATTCGCAGAAACTGAGCCCCTCCCTTACTTTTATAGCGAAAAGCTATAAACGCCAGCACCTGTATTTCCTGCTTATTACTCCGTCACAGAATTCTGCAACGTGTGCAGAAGAAGAGTCACTTTACCGCAGTGGAATCATGCATCATACACGGTGTGCACCTTCCGTCGTGTCTCTGAGCACAGTTGCTCTCGATGGACGTCTCGGTAAATCCAGACTTTCTACGCGACAAAAATGTCTTACTTACGGACAAGATAAAACGGACAGTTTGTGAAGATCCCCACACTTGTACTGTTGTTCTGATCAACTGGTTATTGCACGTGTCGCCTAATTTAACAATCACAAAGTCTTCATGCTGCCAACACAGTGTACGTATTTGCTTCGTATAAGTCTCACAATAAACAAAGAATATTTCCCAAAACAGCATTAACCTGTTGTTTTTTGTAATAGGAACGCAGTGTTTTCTGTGAGGTAGGAACTTAATATTTAAATATTATTTAAATGAACTCCACGTCCGTAGATATTTTAAATTTATTGTTCTATTCCTACATTAGCGTGGGCCGGGATAACGCACCCGGTACAGCGACTCGCTACGGGCTGGACGGTCCGGGGATCGAATCCCGGTGAAGGCGTGATTTTCAGTATCCACATAGACCGGTCCTGGGGTCCACCTAGCCTCCTCTACAATGGGTAGCGGGTCATAATAGGGGCGAAGTGGCCGGGGCGTAGCGTTGACCACCCATCCCTATCTAGCGCCAACGTTAAGGAAGGAGTAAAGTTATACTTTACGCCCCTTCTGGACCTTCATGGCAGGTTATGGGGTAAACTTTACTTTACCTTTATCCACTTCTTTATACACCAGTTCTACCTTAAATATTACGTACATAACTTGTAACACTTAAAACTTTTATAAATAAACTAACATACAAAATGTTAAGAGAGAGAGAGACATCTATGATGTGAAGCTGTGTTATTGGGCGAGTATTTCTCGACGTTTCGAAATGTAGCAGTACCTTCACATTCAGGGCCAGGCAGTATAAGCAGAAACGCCGGAAACTGCTGACCCAGCGGTACAGTTCACCCTTCAAGCGGAGATGTTCGGCAACATCACTGTGAGAACCTCGAATTACGCAGTGTGAAGTCTGGTTCTGGACGAACGTGCTGCTTCCAGCTGCGGTTCCTCGAACCTCAAGATTGAAATAGCAAAGTCCTCCTAAACGTCGACAGCCTTATTCTGAAATACCTGACGTCACGTTCTAAATAAATTTATTTCTAGTCATCGCCGTTAGAATCTCAACCTCTAAAGAAATGAAGCCTTCAGTATGCCATATACTCCGAATTACAGTTAAAGGTTCAGTCCGTACCGCGCAGTAAACACACTCCGTCGCGGTTATAAAAACCAATCAGTTAATGCTGTATAGGGAAATAATAGCTGTTTGTTCTGAGATCCACACAAAACACATAAATACACCGTGTGGGTAGAACGTAGAATTTGTGAATGTTGAACTGGCTGGTACATATAGTAACCATAGGCTGTACGAGTTAATGGACAGAGGAAACGTCTTTTGTTATTACATGTAGTGTAGTGGATGTAACTCTCTGTAATTGTGTTAATTGTTTTAAAGCATCTGTTGCCACTGTCTGTAGCACATCTTCAACCTCAGCTGTACAATCGCCACAGACACGCTTGGATGCACAGCGCAAGGGGCTCACGTGCCTTGTTACCAATGCTACCCGCGCAGTGTGTGTGTGTGTGTGTGTGTGTGTGTGTGTGTGTGTGTGTGTGTGATCGATCACAGAACTTTACACTCTGCGGAAACAAAGCGATTTTCGACTTCACCAAACACAGAGCAATTAATTTCATTCAGGTAGCGAATAGCCGACGCTTGAACAATGTGTAAGATGAACCTCTCTATCCCCTTAGCTGGGGCGATGGGGAACTGGATACAATTTAACAACACATGGGATATGACCAGTGGCACTGTTCATATATAACGTAAAGAGTCCGTGCGCAATTAAGAACGCGCCAGAAAGGCTAAGTCAATCCCGGAAAGAAGTCCCTGGTATCCTTTAATAAGTCCTCAAATGATTCTTCCTTCCTTCCTTCCTTCCTTCTTTCTTTCTTTCTTTCTTTCTTTCTTTCTTTCTTTCTTTCTTTCTTTCTTTCTTTCTTAGTCCTTCCCTCTTCTACCTACTTGTTCACAGTAGGTGTCGAGGGTTTTTGTAATTTCATTTGATCACAGTCAAACACACACGACAGTAGGTAGGACTCCTCTGGATGAAGGATCGGCCCGTCGCAGACACCTCTACCTGACAACACACAACACTGTACAAGACAAACATCCATGCCCCCGGTGGGATTCGAACCCACGGTCCCAGCAAGCGCTTGGCCGCAGACCTACGCCTTAGACCGCGCGGCCACTGGGATCGGCGTGTACTGATTATTTTGCCATTTAATTAACATGTTCCATTCCCAGATTTTTTTTGATGAATGAGATGGGCACATTTATTTATGGTTTATTCGACGACACTATGAGTAGCTCAGACTGTACAGCTTGGAACTGTACGATGAATTGGGAAGTGTGCGTATATGCGGTGATGCCTAATTTCAGGGGAAACTGCGGCAAGGTATGAAGCGTTCCGAATAGACTGCGGACTGGATTTGAACCCCAGACCTTGCGAATATGAAGTGATACCGCTTTATATTCGACAGCAAGTTTCGGTCGGAAGTATACTGTTGCTTAAAAAATAGGAAGGGATTTGGAAAGAGATGGGCATTACTTGTTTGAGCTGATTGTACTGCTGTTCTTACACAGAATTTTCCGCATAAGGCGTGCCAAATTCAGGACGTTATTACAGGAGTCATTCTGAGCGACACGGTTTCAAATCTCGCGACCACCTGGGACTTTTCATGGCGTGTGTTTCTGTCGGGAGAAAGGGCCTGGGTATCATATCCTCACACGATTGCTCAACTACCACTTCCTTTCACAATATTTAAGATTCCATTATTCATCAGTTATTGCATTCACCTCTGTACAGGCTGATGCACGCACAGCGTCACTAAATAAACACACCAAGCAGATGACACTGAACACCGAATGCAGACGCGGTGCCACCGGACAGCGTGTGGCGGTGGGGACAGCCCATTAGGCAGCAGGCTGTGAAGGTGAATTCTCTCGCGTAATGTGACTAACACAATGAGACACGTTACAAAGTCCTGCTAATGTAGTGGGCCCTTGTCTACTTCGAAGGAGCAGGTGTGCTCAGCACAATAAAGACACTTCTGAGTGGCTCCTAATGCAATTCCAATTCAAACACGTAATTAACGGACTTGACGGTCGAACACATCCATCTCGTACTAAAAGCGCGCCTAGCGGTAGACCACTGAACTACCCTACTCACTGCTACCTGCATCTCAAGCAGCAGTGGCAGACAGTCTGGTCTCACAGATCGAAGTGGGTTCAATTCACGCATCTTGAGCACTCTACTGCTCCATCGCTTAACCCTTTAAAGGCGAAGCGTATATGTTTTATACATATAAGGGCTCATTGCGTACCGCGCAGTAAACACTCTCCACTTCGGTTATAAAAACCAGTCTCTTAATGTTTTATAAGGCAAAAGTTGCTGTTTGTTCTGAGATCCGTACAAAACACATAAACGCAATGTGGGCACCACGTAGAATTTTTTAATGTTAAACCTGGTCGTATGTAAAGTTACCGCTAGGCTTTAAACGGTTAAATCATGCAAGGTACGAAGGTGCTGCTTTACCGACTGTATGGCTGCAAACTAACTACGGCGGATACGGATCTGACATGAAACAGAAGCTGGTATAAACCATTTAAAACTTTAAAGAATACAACGTGAAATCTTTTTTTTTCTATAAAATGCACCACGATATCAGACGGCACTTCGAGTTGTCTAAAGGTTCCGAGGCTTCGATCGCATGTCCTGTTGATAAAGATCTGCATTAAGATGAATACCAGGAAGGAGCATTGGCGGAATGATCAGAGAAAAATGTCCCAGTGCCACTTTGTCTGCAATAAATGTTCTATCTAAATAACAGTTACGAATTATAATCCACCTCGCAGTAAAAACGCACACGTCCACATTACAGAAATAGGGAAGTAATCGTTGTTTGGTGCAATAAGCACACAGTGCATATAACCACACGGTGTGGGCAGAATGTAGAGTACTTAACGCCATATCACGTGGCACATGTAGTAACCTGAAACTAACAAATAGTTAATTAACCTCACGGAACATTTCGCCCAGTTAACTAACTCCATGGAGCCGAGGCCTTCTTGAGAAACTAACAGTTTCTCAGCTAGTGAAGAAACTCCCCGCATTTTGTGGAACCCGGAGGTTCATTACTGCATTCACAAGAGCCCGCCACCTGTCCCTATCCTGAGCCAGCTTAATCCAGTCCATGCCCCATCCCACTTCTTGATTCATTTTAATAATATCCTATTTCGCGTAGTTATTCAACATATTTACCACTTTTTTATGTTATTCATACGGTGCATATTCTTCTAATTACTACATTAAACAACTTATGCACTTAATAAAATACATTCCAAAGTAAGTATAAAACTGCTACATGTTTCGGCACCGAGGTGCCATCATCAGGGAGGGATTCAGAACAAAGGAATGAGGCCAGCACGCTTATGTAGCATATGCATGCTGGTCCATTAAAAAGCCCAGCGGATTCATGCTGCGTAGGGCAGTAATTACTGATTATTTTCGAGAATAATACGTGCCGAAGGGTGGAGGGGTTATACTGTGTGGGCAACATGCAGCCTTTATTGGTGTCACAATGGGTGACACATTACTACAACCGAACTTTAAATGACAGCACACAGTACATACACGGAACACAATTTTTAACGTTCAGATATCCTGCATCTTTTTCTGACAGTCTATATATGTGTTTCATACGATGCCAAGGATAACCAGCCACTGCTTCGGTGTACGGCATTAACTGGTTGGTGTTAGTAACGGAGAAACAGCGTGTTTTTCGTGAGGTAGAAACTGAACTTTCTGTGTCTTATATAGACGAACCTGAGGCTTGAAAGGAAGAACTTCAGTATTTCGACTTCAACCGCTTTAGTACTGAACAAATGTGATGTATAAATCAACTTTACACAGTGACAGACACCGAAAGAGCACCGTGCTGGAGCAAACTGAAATTGCGAGCTATTTATACGCCCACTTGCTCACCACCGCAATGTAAGACCGGAATACCAAACACCTTTCGGTAATGTGTCACCCAGACATCCGTGGGACGCGTGCGGCTTGCAATATGCCAGGCTGTCGACCATACCGCATCAAATGTTATTGGGGTGCATAATCTGTCAGGAATCGGTCTCCGTCTGCCGTTTCTTCGTTCAACCCTTTGAAGCACAAAGTTCTTACGGCCTTAACAACATACAAATTTTCACTTCCTGCCTTACAGTAAACACACAGCATCATCATTACTAAGATCGAATGGTTAATCACAATTTATTGTAAGAATCATTTGACTGAAATAAACACACACTGTGGGAACAAGCCGGTTTGGTAAGTGGTAAGTTAAGTGGTACATATAGTTACCACTACACATTGAAGTGCTGAACAGAATGGAAAATAACTTTATGATTTGATTATGACCCAAAGTCCTTTAGCCCGTGCATGACAGTGCGGGAGTATATAAGTACAACAAACATGGCGTTAAAGCCAAAATACGAGTAATTAACCCTTTAAAGACGAAGCGTATCTGTTTTATATAAGGACTCAGTGCGTACCGCGCTGTAAACACTCTCCACTTCGGTTATAAAAACCAATCTCTTAATGTTTTATAAGGCAAAAGTTGCTGTTTGTTTTGAGATCCGTACAAAACACATAAACGCAATGTGGGCACCACGTAGAATTTTTTAATGTTAAACCTGATAGTACGTAAAGTTACCGCTAGGCTTTAAAAGGTTAAGCAACTTCTGCTGCATGACCTGGTGTGTCTGAGTAGTGCTGTGGTAATATAGCCCACATGCTAATCAACACTGCCCTTTACGCTTTAGAAGACAGTGGTCTGTATGTATACCCCTGTTTTGACACAAAACCTCAGTATTTTGCCCGCATGTTGCATTCAGTTATTTCTCATGTTTCTCAGAATGAACAGTAATTATTCCCACAAACTACGTTAAACGTTGGTCTTTGTACGGAAGGCGGTAAGCATGCGTCTCTTTTAGTGCAAAAACTGCCTTCTGGAACATTATTTAGACATGCTTCACTCTTTAAAGCAACCGTCAAAAAGTTTGCTTTCAGGTGTTAATTACAAAATTTTAACTCACACTTTAACTGCACAGTCCATGTAATCCTGCTTCTACAGTAACGTCTCTGTACTTCTCACACGAAGTAAATTCTTGAAAGGTAGTGGTTACTATATATACCAACAGGTTTAACACTAAAAGCTGTGCTTTCTTCCCACGCAGTGCATTTATTCCTTCCGTATGATGCTTACAACAGACAGCGTTAACGGAATGACTTTGATAACTGAGAGTGTTTACTGCGCGGTACGAGCTACGTATTTAAATATACTTCAGACTAATCTTAGTATTTAAAGGCCGTGCCATGGCTTAGACGGTTAGTCGTCGGCCTCTCAAAACAAAGGCTGGGATTTGATCCCAGGCTAGTCCATGTCAATTTCGTGCTGGATAAAGTGGCACTGAGACAGGTTTCTCTCCCAGTACTTCGGGTTTTCCCTGTCAATATCATTCCTCCAATGCTCGATGCTTGTGTTAGTCTACACGTTGCTCTTTCCAGAAGAACAAACAAGTGAAGGCTGGAAACCTTTCAAAAAGCAATACTCTTTTGGAAATCAGGAAGCATTGGGTAGAAAGGTACTTTCACTTAGTATTTAAAGCGGTAATCGTACCTTAGCAGGGGCCGTGTTATGTGGTGTAGTGTAGTGTAGTGTAGTGTAGGGTAGTGTGTTTAGATTAACCCTTTAAAGACGAAGCGTGTCTGTTTTATATAAGGACTCAGTGCGTACCGCGCTGTAAACACTCTCCACTTCGGTTATAAAAACCAGTCTCTTAATGTTTTATAAGGCAAAAGTTGCTGTTTGTTCTGAGATCCGTACAAAACACATAAACGCAATGTGGGCACCACGTAGAATTTTTTAATGTTAAACCTGGTGGTATGTAAAGTTACCGCTAGGCTTTAAAAGGTTAAAGCTAAATGTCAGGATGGTATTAAAGAGTGTGCCTTTTAAACTTAACATCGGAGCGCCAGATACATGCACTGCTTTCCACCGAAGTAAAGCAGTGTAGGCGTTCTTTGCTTTCCTGACGGTGTAATTAATGTGGTGACTAATCACGGATGCCAGTGTTTTGTTCGAGGTAGGACAGATTATCGTGGCGCCTCAGACTTTTTGTGGTATTCCATTCAAAGCAGGCGCTTGCTGCCTATTTTTGCCTGGATACGTGTCATGTATTCCCCTTATGACAGGAGAACTGTGAGAAGAGTACGCTATATGTAACATTGAAACAAGTTAGGAAATGTACGCATAGGCAAAAATTCTGATCCCTCGTGTTCTCCTATTGAAGTTATATCAAAAACCTTTAGACGAAAATGAAAAGATCAAGTTGTCCTTGTCCACGCCATGATGCCAGTCAGAAGGCGTAGAAGTATAGCTCCACTCATTTTTAACCTCGGTATGAGTGGTCAACTTCACGCCCCGGCCGCTTTACCCCCAGAGATAAAACTCGATACCCATTAAATAGGAGGCTGGGCGGGTTTCGGGGACGGGCTGGACGTTTCACAGAAGAGCAGAATGTCTTGCCTTGCCGGAATTCGGTTGTTGTGTGGTCCAGGCCGTAGTTCAGCCGCTACACCGACTGAGCCACCTAAACTTCTCGAAAATTTTAAGATGCATGGGAAACGTGTAATGCACACAAAATGTGTTCACTGCTCTGTACAACTTCGTTGTAAACGTTTTGATCGTCAACAAATATTTCGTGATGCATAATCATATGTGTACAGAAGCGTAGTTAGAACTGCACTGAAGTGTCTGTCGTCTTGTCCGAGTTTAAGAAATTTTGTACATATCCACATATCCTAACAAAATTCTCCAGTATGAAATTCAATAAAACGCGTTCAGCTGTTTCCGAGACGTTACGTACGGATGGACAAACGTGACCTACTTGCGTATTTTCTCACTGTCAACTTTACAATGCATCGACGGTCTTCAGAACGTCATAGCTGCAACCAGCACTGAAAGGGAAAGCGACGAGATCAGCTTTCGGTATTCCAAACCCTTATCGGTGTTAGTTACGTCTTTGTATATTTCTCCCTCACACCAGATCGTCTGCCTGAGGCTAAAAACGACTTCGCCACTTCGTTGCGGATTACGGTGTGGCTGTAAACGTTATCCTTTTCTTCAGGGCTCCACTCACGTCTCTTGTAACTCTGTTCGAGCAACCATCGTCACACAAGCAGAAATACGAACTTCACATGCACTGATATTCATATATTTACTACTGCCATGGGCCTGTCAGCCCACGTGATTGCGTGGTATTTTTTTTTTCAGCTCTGTGTTTCCAAATTGTTGCTTCTGGTGTATACTTTGTGACACTAAACACTGAAAAGTTACACCAGAAGTGTCATAAATGTGAGGGCCCTCACACTATCTTAACAGCAATTGTAAGGCCAGTGCCTTGTTCTGCTTGACATAGACGTCTGCCTTATACTGTATACGACGGTCAGCATAACGAAATGAAGTCCCTGACATGTGAAGCTGTCGGCACACCAACTTATCGACATGAGTCAGAAGTCTGTCCTGTTTACCGCAAATCTGGGAATAAATTATAACAAAGCGGCACTGAACATAGCTGAATTCAGTCAGCTGGTAAAATGTTTGTTAATACTCCCCTTGTGTGTGTGTGTGTGTGTGTGTGTGTGTGTGTGTGTGTGTGAGCTGATGAAGACTTAGTTTCTGCGGTTAGCAGGTTTCGATGATTGCGATAGGCATGTGATTTGTTTCCATGGAAACCACGTGGTAATATGAGTCACCAGCGTTGTCAAACCGCGATTGCAGCAGTTGCTACGAAGCAGTCGAGAGGTATGTCTTCTTCGGTCGTCACTGCAACGTAAGCCGACCCTTTAAAAATTTCTCAAATTTGTGGCGTGAAAATGCAGTGAAGCTGTGATGCCATGGTATGCTCTAGGGTTGTAACATGCACGGAAGGATCGACTGAAGTGTTGCCTGTGGACATCATAGCGACGGACGCCGTGGATTTGCGCAAGAATATCATATTAACCTCTTCAAATGGCGGGGCCGGTTATATTATTTATATGCTTGCCCTTATACGGTTGCTATGGTAACCAGAGACCGGATTTTATAGAGTCTACAAAATACCAACATTTCAGACGGCATATGTAGAATTGCGATTACATATGGCTTACTTACAGAGTAAAATCCAGATTATGCATGCATATATGTCTTCTTCCTAGATCTTTAAAGACAAAGGTTAACCTGGATTCGTACCGCGCAGTAAACACACTCGGTCTCGGTTATAAAAACCAGTCAGTTAATGCTGTATAGGGAAATAATCGCTGTTTGTTCTGAGATCCACACAAAACACATAAATACACTGTGTGGGTAGAACGTAGAATTTGTGAATGTTAAAACTGGCGGTATATATATACACAGAAACTTCACTCCGTACCGCGCAGTAAATACACTCCGTCTCGGTTATAAAAACCAGCCAGTTAATGCTGTATAGGGAAATAACCGCTGTTTGTTCCCAGATCCACACAAAACACATAAATACAAGTACGCTGTGTGTGCAGAACGTAGAATTTGTGAATGTTAAACCTGGCGGTATACATAGTAACCACTGGGCTGTAAAGGCTTAAATAACAAAATAATGTGTGCAGCATAACGACCCATCATTATGTTTAGGTACTGCCGAGTGTCGTGCCATCAGCAACGATGTTAGGCACCGGCCTGTAACCGCTGACGACGGGTTTAATCCCAGGAAAATGTATGTGGGATCTGTGGTAGACAAAGTGGCACTGAGAAAGTTTTTCTCGAAGTACTTCAGCCTTCCCCTGTCAGCATCATTCCACCAATGCTCCATATCCATTTTTCTACCACCGAAATCATCGTTAAACAATACACTTTATAAGGCAGTGCGATGTCACTGCCAAAATGAACATCCTTGCTTCTTGTTCTGCAGACCGGCTTTACAGTTTGAGCTCAGAGACTGCTAAACTGAGGCTATTCGTGGATTTCCTCAGTCTTCATTCAAAATTCTGGGTACTCGATACGAAGATATTTACCACCAGCAGCTTCACAATTGAATAACAGACTACAATACCACAAACCACAATTTGCTTCATTTTCTGTTAGAATACTGGTGTTACAGCCACTCTAACGCCTTTGTTTGTTTCCAGACGCTACCTGTGTTCACGTCTAAACCACTAATTATTCGGAGTACGTACATAACGGATGATGAGAGACTTCCAACCATAGAACGTGCAATTAAATTTTCTGGAAGCCAATTAGCGCATTGCTTCCACTCTTTCACTCCTCGTTTGGAGCAACAGAATTTCCACCTTCTGTTTACTGAGTCATTTCCTTCTTACTGCCGTAGAAGTAATGGCGGAAGCCCTACCGAGCTATAAATATGAGGCTATTGCCAAGACCTGAGAGCCGGAAGAACCTCAATGCAAGAGGCACAGCCTGTAGAGAAGTACGATTTCCTGCCCTGTAATGCTACGCCCTTCAACACAGACGTACTGCTACTTTAGGTGGCACCGAACTCTCTTTGTGCACAGCACCTCACTTGAGCGCCTGTCCCATGTGGTCGCTAAATCGGATGACGAGGTTTCAGTGCACCTTTGTTCTACCCAAGTCGAACTTTCCTCTTTTCCTTGTGCAATTCTGGGAAGGAAGAATATAAACTCATATTTACACTGCATCTCTGTGGTACAAGAAACACATTTCATGCTAGAATTTCACCGTGATGTGTGAGAAACACAAACCTCGTCTAGTGGAAACAGTATCCTGGTGAATCTAAAGGCTAATGAGAACGTACGGCAAAACAGTCTTCCTAAACAACGGGCTTTAAACTTGGACAGTGCGGTAACCACACGGATTAATTTGATATGGAAGACGGGCGCACGTCATTTCAACTTAAAGACGGTAAGTACTGTAATGCCGATCCCAGTGGCCGCGCAGTCTAAGGCGTAGGTCTGCGGCCGAGCCCTTGCTGGAATCGTGGGTTCGAATCCCGCCGGGGTCATGGATGTTTGTCTTGTACAGTGTTTGTGTTGTCAGGTAGAGGTCTCTGCGACGGGCTGATCACCCGTCCAGAGGAGTCCTACCGAATGTGGTGTGTGTCTGAGTGTGATCAAGTGAACATAAACAACCTCGGCACCTACTGTGAGTAGGCAGAAGAGGGAAGGACTACGAAACGAATTACTGTCATTAGAATTAAACACAGCATTAGGAACATGTCGTGCTTTTCATAACAAATTCAGAAAATTATAAAGGCCGAGTATTGCCTCGTCGCATCATTAGCTGTCTGCTGGTGTCGGCCTGAATTCGTCATACAACATAGAAAATCAATCGGAGCTTTAAGACACGCGCCGAGAAACATCCCACTTAAACTGTGTGCAATTGAACCCGGCCTCCCCCATAACTGGGATGTGACACAGCTGCACAAAATGCGCTGGGGGCCCGTGTTCGAGGCTCCTGGCCAGACCTTCTCGATTGTGCCTGGCTGAAAATGAGAAGTCCTCCGTCTTCTTAAAGTCACAGAGTCTGGAAGTTCAGGTATCTTAGCGTCTGGATATTTAGTCACAGAGTCTGGAAGTCCAGGTATCTTTGCATCTGGATATTTAGTAGATCGCCCCGGGCGAGGTATCAGCACATCTCAAGACGTGCTTTCTCAGAATAAATGTAAATGTAAGGGTTACAGGGAATTAGCAACAGAATACATTTGGGGAATACTTTCTGCCATTTACTTCAGGATCTTGTATCTTCCTATATCCACAGTATTTGCAACTATGGGTGCGTCTGTTACTGTGTCCAGGTGTGATGTTTTCCTCTTTAAAGGTTAAGATTAACCTGGACTAATTTAAAGATTCAGCTCGTACCGCGCCGCAAACACACTCCGTCTCGGTTATAAAAACCAGTCAGTTAATGCTGTATAGGGAAATAATCGCTGTTTGTTCTGAGATCCACACAAAACACATAAATACATTGTGTGGGCAGAACGTAGAATTATATTTAAAGACTCAGTCCGTACTGCGCAGTAAATACACTCCGTCTCGGTTATGAAAACCAATCGGTTAATGCTGTATAGGGAAATAATCGCTGTTTGTTCTGAGATCCACACAAAACACATAAATACACTGTGTGGGCAGAACGTAGAATTTGTGAATGTTGAACCTGGCGGTTCGTAAAGTAACCACTGAGCTTGAACAAGTTAAGGCAAAATCATAGTTGCAGGTTGTTTGAGAACAGGGTGTCTGGATGTAAGACAGAGGAACTGACAAAAATGTGACGAAAATAATGCAACCAGAAGACACGCAATTTGTGCGCTGCATGAAATATTTTACGGCGAGCAAATGAAGGAGCACAAGGTACGGGGAGCATAGAGTAACACATGGGACGGGGAGCATATAGTAACGCATGGGACAGGGACAGCTGAAACGAAAGACCACTTAGAAGTCAAATGGGAGCATAATATTAGAAATGGGTTTGGAATAAATAGGGCTAGAGCAGGTAAACTAGATTTGTTGGGCACAGAACAAAGTCAGCGATGGGATTTTGTGAATGCGGTAATGAAATTTGCAGCTAAAAAGCAGGCCGGATACCTGATGAATACCTCGGCTAAATTTGATTATGAAGCTCCCCTACTCTGTTCTGTGAAATTGTCAGACAGTTTATTGCTAAATGTCTTATTTAACGACGCTGTCAATTGCTAAGATTACATAACGTCGGTTCTAGATGCATAAAATATGATGGTGGATTCATGGAATCATACACATAGGAAAAACCAAAGTACGTGAAGAATAACTTGCTCAAGTGCCACTCTGATCTACCACAAATTCCAAATGGACTGGTCTGGGATAAAATCGGGTCTCCGCGGTCAGTGACCGACGACTGACCGCTGAGCCACGGCACCCCCCCCCCCCCAAACTGTCAGTTTAGTGTTTCAGGTAATTACTCCTAATAAGCTGTCCGTTCGTTCTTTACGCCCATGGGAACTGTCTGTGTACGGACGAGCATCCTGTCACGTACACAAAGCGCATTTTTGTATTTATTTAATTACAACAGTATCCTTTGTAAAATTAACAGCACTCTTTTTCTAGCTGTAAAACCATTTGAACGATCATTGTTGTTAACAACATACCTCAGAGGAATGTCCCATCACATTAGCTTTAAAGGGCAGTGGGGCTAATGTACTTAATTTATTAAAACCACTGAACGATTACATATGCACAGCTATCAGAGCAGTGAGTCAGTTTTGTAACTCAAAATACAGCCCGCAGCCAAACACAAACACATAACCAAATGTCAAATAGATCCACAGCTACGTCACTGTAGATGCGACCGCAATCGTACGGAACGTCTATTTAAATAGGCGAATGTCTGTCCGTCTGTCTGTACACAAGATACGGTTAGAGAATAGTTGACCAGCTTTTGACGAAGTCTAACATGGGACAGTTTTACTAATATGTATCGACACCTGCTAATTTTGGTTAATATCGGACAAATAAGTCAAATATCTGCTGCTACTGCTGCTGCTAATGTGTTAGTATGTGTATCATTTGTACAGCGACACACACTGCACTCACTGTCTGTTACGTCTGACTTCGTGTAATTCACGTTTACAAAAAATCGGCAAGATCATACAACGTTGTGTTTCTTTGTAGTTGTATGCCTCTGGCTAACCATACATCTCGGTATTCGCTGCGAATACAAAGCAGCAGCATAAATGTACTTTATGGTAAAATGATGTGTGAACTGGGGAGGAATTAAGGAGCTTAAGGCCTTAATGTACGCAAAATTTGTAACCACTTGGTGCCAGCAGATGTACCAGTCGGTGTCATAATTGGCACCGGTGCCGACTATTCGTCATCCCTGTTGTAAGATGTAGTCCGAACTCATATGGATAATGTATAGAAATTCAGTCAGTACCGCGAAGTAAACACACTCCGTCTCGGTTATAAAAACCAGTCAGTTAATGCTGTATAGGGAAATAATCGCTGTTTGTTCTGAGATCCATACAAAACACATAAACACACTGTGTGGGCAGAACGTAGAATTTGTGAATGTTAAACCTGGTGGTATGTATATATATATAAACATTCAGTCCGTACAGCGCAGTAAACACACTCCGTCTCGGTTATAAAAACCATTCAGTTAATGCTGTATAGGGAAATAATCGCTGTTTGTTCTGAGATCCACACAAAACACATAAACACACTGTGTGGGCAGAACGTAGAATTTGTGGATGTTAAAGCTGGCGGTACGTAAAGTAACCACTGGAGTTGCAAGGGTTACAACGCTACTCAAATTATGATGCACGTATACCTCAAAGCTACTCGTGAAAGTGCCATAGGAACTACAAAATTCGACACGAACGAAGAGTAGACGCCACATATATAAATTTGTTTCAGAGTTCTTCATTTCCTTTCCTGTGGCCGCACCACCCCAGCTAATGAATAGAAGAAGAGGAAGAGCTGCGAGCAATTACAGCTACGCGTGGTGCTCGCTGCGCTATGCTAATACGCTCATCGATCCGGCGTTACCATGTTATCAGTACCTGGAAGCGGTTTTCATGTAAATTCTATTGCTCCGTGTGCAGTTTGCCTACAACACCCATGCTGTTTATAAAATTACTCGTGCCGTACACTGACTGTTGTGTGTATAATGAACCATTTGTATGATTTTTGTTAGGTTCAAATTGGTCACAGATAGGAAAGAACATGTTTTGATATTTTGTTTTCATACCGTCGAGGGTTTTTTTTTGGTTTCACTTGGGATTTAACGCATTTGTGTCCAGATGTTTTGTGTATATTATGTAAAAGTGCGACATGTTTACTGTCCTCTAAGACACAGTACTGTGTATTCTGGCAGAAACTGTCAAGCGTTTCGGAGAAACCGTGTTCAAATTTTCAGAGAAGAGCATAGATGCTGGTGCCAGATTCCTGGAGACTGCACGGCGTCATGTTAATAATATCACGTTCTTGTCCTAACGTTATAGACTTTCATGAATCGCCGTGGCAGTTTTTTTTATATCCTTAACTTAAATCGATATTTTCAGTAGGCAACCCTAATACAAATATGTCCACTTTATCGTGCCCCTCCTCAGTACGGGAACTATAACGGCAGCTTTGTCGCACAGGGAGCCTGCAGCCGCCGTAAATTTAGTGTCCGTGTTCTGCCGAAATTCAACTTCGCGTTTTTCAAACACGAGTATCGAAATGGTCTAAATTTCTGGCCGATGAAGGCTTGCTGTGGCATAAAGCTTCTGTGGTCAGGGACACAACAATATGAACATACTGTATAACTTTGGCGTTTCGATGGATGTGTTACGTGCAGCAATAATTTAATGCGATTAAGAAGTGCGAACTGTGTAAGGGTAGGATATAAGTGACGTATGTTGAGGAGCCGATATATTTGAAATGATTCAACAGACTGTAAGTGTTAAGTCTGTGCCGGTAAAATGAGGTCGTTTCACGAGGTGTGCTTTTCCGATCTTGGTCTGATATCGGGTACCTCCGGACTATAACTTTGATTCGGCTGTCGAGTAGGCGTAACCTTTTTGAGAAGGCGGACTTTTAAGTGTATGCAAGGTGCATCAATTGTCACTTGCTTTACCTGTTGATGTGTCTTGGAAGCATAGAAATATCGCCTGCTTAATTGCACATGCAACCCTACCACTGCCTGACGAAATGTACGTCACATAACATTGTGTTCGTTGTTGTCTATCCTTTCTCGAGAAAGGATTCTTCGCCCATAGTTGCGCTCAACTTGGGCGCAAAATCGTATGTAGTTCTTCATGGCAAGTATCGGATAAGGCTGCCCGGTTTCATCCGAGATTGGCATGTAACTACCTACCTACCTACCTACCTACCTACCCACCCACATACCTACCTACCTACCTACCCACCCACCCACCCACCTACCCACCCACCCACCCACCCATCCACCCACATACCTACCGATCTACCCACCCACCCACCTACCTACCTACCCACCCACCCACCTACCTACCTACCTACCTACCTACCTACCTACCTACCTATCTACCTACCTACCTACCCACCCACCCACCTACCTACCCACCTACCCACATACCCACATACCTACCTACCTACCTACCCACCTACCTACCTACCTACCTACCCACCTACCTACCTACCTACCCACCTACCTACCTACCTACCTACCTACGTACCTACCTACCTACCTACGTACCTACCTAACTGCCTAACTAAATTCATACAGCCAGAGACCTTGAGAAACTAGAAGTTCTTCAGGCAATGAAGAGATTTCCCGAATTTTACGGAACCGAAATTCCATTACCTTCGGCTTTCCTAGAAGGGCAGTCTGCCGACAAAATAATTTGAACTGTCCAATATCAGAATTCATACAACCGCGTTCGGTAGCTCTGTGGTCGTGACATAAAGGTAGATGATTGAACGGACGGACAGACACTGCAAAAAACTTTTTAGGGGTTTCATTACAGACTCTACAGTGCAAAAATCTCGGCAAAAACAACGCTGATGCGGGTGGAGGTCGCCTGAAATGACCTTTGTACGCCGCGTTACAGCCGTATAATGCAGGATGCATAAAAATGTATGACAACTCATACAGATGACGTCAGGCTTTTCCGCCGCGATGTTAATAAGAAATGCGCTCTTCTGGGGTATGACGCAGCGTCGACTGATTATCTTTTACCGACGTTTCTGGACAACGTATCGGTCCCATCTTCAAGGGTCAAAAAGCCCTAGTCTTCTTGGACTGCTTGACCCTTGAAGATGGGACCGAAACGTTGTCCCGAAACGTCGGTAGAGGATTACCACTCAACGCTGCGTCATACCCCAGAAGAGCGCAGATGTCAGCTAACACAGGTGTTAGAATATACACAGTATACTCTTACGAACTGGTACCGTAGCCACGGCTGTTAAAGCGATGTGCAAGTGTTGAGGCTGAGTTGTCGGATGTGATTAGAATCCTCATGCAAAGCAGTAAATTTTAATTGCATGAGTGAGCTTTAATTTTTTAATTTGAATGTCACGTGTTATTTAAAGTCGTAAATATTATAAGGCTTGTTTTGATATTTATAAGAAAAGCAAATATGCCTCGGATGAAGAACGAGTATTTCTATGACAGAGTGTAAGCACTGTCTGCCGTGTTAGGCATGTAGAATGAACTGTGCAGTGGCTGAGGAGCTGCAAGTTGCTGGGTAAGGAAGAAAGGGGACCTGCCGAAACACATTTAAAGTGAGCGACATAATCCTGCTAAAATGGGAGGCTTAGAGTTGGTGTTAATGCAGGAGCTTCGAATCCAGGAAAAAATGAATTTCATAACTAAATGACATTCATAAATGAAATCTATAAAAACAAAAAACAGAAGCTTCAAACAGCTGCAGGGCATATAATTGTTATTTAAATATGATCAGCGTACGTTAAGCAGTTACGGATAAAAAGTAATGCCCTATAATAAAATTCATTTGTTGGGTTTTCATTAAACAGAATATACAGAAAATTTACGGTAATTGAATGCCAACGTTTGAAGTAAAATTTGCCTTCGAAATTTATATTTTTTTACATACTCGTGCGACAAATGTGTCGAAAACAAAACTCAGTAAAAAACTTGTATCTGAGTAATCCTTCAAAGAAGAAGTGTAACCTGAATTACAGTATATTTAAAGGACCCAGTCCGTACCGCGCAGTAAACACACTGCGTCCCGGTTATAAAAACGCGTCAGTTAATGCTGTATAGGGAAACAATTTCTGTTTGTTCTGAGATCCACACAAAACACATAAATACACTGTGTGGGCAGAATGTAGAATTTGTGAATGTTAAACCTGGCGGTACGTAAAGCAGCTACCGCACTTAAAGGGTTTGACAAAATACGTGACAAAGGAACAAACACACAAACGCAGTTCGCATTCAACAGTCCTTATGTCTCAAATTACTTGACCTATGAACTTTCTTCGAATATCACACAAACACAATTACCACCGCACAGCAAACACACACCGTCTCCTTTACAGAGACCCATCAGTTGATGCTATGTAGAAGGAAAAGAGCTATCTGTTATGTGAATGTAGCCTGATAGTGTCGAATGACAGGAACAGACCAAGTAATGAATGGGAAGGAATGTGGAAGGAAGCCGTCGTGAACCACGATACGTGACTGCCACAGTACTAGCCCGGGTAGACTAACACAGACGATGAACTTTAGCAATAAGAACAGTTGGTGTCACCTCTGGCACAGAGGCACGGATAGGGACTTCCTGACGACAAAATATTAAAGCCGTAACAGTTACACGCATGTAAGGATAAAACACTGAAGTAGTGTTAGAGGGCACTGCCTTGTGTCGCGCATTCTCTGGAATATTATAACTGGCGTGTACTGTACCGGCCCACTTTATTTGTTTCGTTTTGTTTGGAGCAAAACGGCCATTAATTTTCGATAATCGTATTTACCGGTTGAACTGTTGTTCATACAGCAGAAGGCAGCTGAGGGGAACCGGAGAATTGCTGCACATGGCTTTGCTCTTAGTGAACAGAAAGGAACGTGAAAACTGATGATTCAAACAACACTTCACAGCGTATAGGTTGCTGTGTGCACCTGCAGGGTCAGCTGTCACAAGGTCCGTTCTGCTCGCAGAGAATACACGTCGGTTTCTTACCAATCTCTCAGCAAATAGATGGAGCCGATTGACTCCACGGGGCAAGACCGGGAATAATGGAACCCAGAATGTAGCTATATAGCTATGCCGGTTAGTATTTATAATTCAAATGCAGTGTGTTTTCTCTCAAAAACTCGCTGATGTTCTATAGGTAATTTGTATAATTTTTAAAAAGGGACTGCCATGGCTGAGGCAATTAATCGCAGGTCTTTCTTTCCGGCGTCCCGATTTCGATTCCGGGCCATTTACAACGGGATTTATGGTACAAGAAGTTGCACTGTTACACGTTTCTTTCCGAGTACTTCTGTTTTCCCCTGTCAGTTTAATTCCACCAATTATCCAGTTTCATCTTCATCTTAATGCCACTGTTATCAGAAGGACAAGCGGGCCAAGACTGGGAATCTTAAAATAAGCGAAGCTACTTTTTGATATCGGGGAAGCACTGAACCGAAAATTACTTTCACATTTTAAATGATCTTTCATTTCAGGATGGTGACATAGATTCTGTCTACACACACAATTTGTTGCATAACAGAATTAAACTGTAATACGTATTTTAAACCACGTAATTTTAATATTTAATATTTTACATGTGCTTTGGTTCACGTAACTTTTGTAACATTTCAGTGCATTTATTCTTCGTAATGCACCTCCCTGAGGATGGACACATGAGTGACCGAAACATGTAGGAGGTACACTGCGTCTGTAATATTTTTTTTAGCGGTGAAGGGCCCCGCAGCAGACGCTACGGACGCACTGCAGCCATGAGGCTTATTGTGCAACCCTGTGATGAAGATGATGATTATTTTTTGTCCTTTTCCTAGTAATGGAGCACCGGTGGAATGAAATTGACAGGGGAAAACCGAAACACTCGGGGAAAAACGTGTCCCAGTGCCACTTTGTCTACCACAAATCCCACATGGACTGACTCAGGATCGAACCCGGTCCTCCGCGGTGACAGGCCGGCGACTAACCGCCTGAGCCATGGCACGGCCCGTGTCTAATATACTTTCATAAACTTGTGTGCATTTGCTGGTTTTAGTTACTGCACCTACTTCCACATTGTTTGAGGCCGTGCGGGATAAGGCATTTCTCCCCTGCCTGCTGATCTGCCGTGTGCATTTCATTACCCTGACGATATTCTTCCTCACATCTATTTGATTCACACAACAAACTCCTGCTGATAGCAGGTGGAATTTGACTTGCACCCTAGCAGAAGGAATCTCGGCGTAATGACACAGTCGCTTAACTCCTGCGCTGTTTTGCGATTTTCTGAATCCACACAAAGACAACATCGCCTCCAACTTCCTCTGTTAGTAAGTTTCGTATTTCAAACTTTTCGGCGTAAATTATGCAGTAAGTTCTGCAGCTCCGAGTAAGTTTAGCGTGTGCGATTCGAAAGGAAACGCCAAAACCGCAGTGCGAGCGTAAAGCAATACGGTTTAGAGGTCGAGCTCTGTTGGTGCACTGCCACCTCCTTCAGGGCAGGGCTGCTGAATACGTGAAGTTGAGTGCCGCAGTTTTCAGCGTGAAAGTAATATATCATGATAAATAATCAACTGATTAAACGAATCTAAGGCCTACTTGAGAATCTGAGCGCTCCTAAGTTATCTACGAAATTCCCCGCGTTTTATGGAGCCCGAAGTTTCATTGCCGTGTTTACAACAGCCCGCCACCTGACCCTATATTTAGGCAGACTGATTCCGTCCACACGCTCCTATCCTAAGCTCTTAAGATATATTTTAATATTATCCTCCGACCTACGCATGTCTTCCAAGTCTCCGTTTTCTTCAGGTATCAACACCCAAATCCTGCATACATCTCTCTTCTCCCTCCATATATGCCAAATTCGCTGTTCAAAAGATTACATTTCTCCGAACTGTCTGTCCCCTTACAAAATACAAATTCCAGGTGCCAGGTCGCCGTGGCGACTACATTTTCTTTACGGTGGCGCCTAATATTTGTGGACCCTACGTAAGGAACTTGCTTCTTGTCACCTTTCTGGCGCCTAGGAATTTGGGGCAGCCCCTAGATACCTGAAAAATTTGTGCACCCCTGCGATAAAGTTGCACGTTTGTGTTGCTGCTTATTTACCACTTGTCTTGGTAAACTGTGATATATGTTTACTTTTTCATACCGTCACAAGTACTTTTTAATGCGTTACTTGGAGACGCTGTCCTCTGCTGAGAATATGTAGCGTCGGTGACGAATGAATGAGTATGGAGTACTGGCGGAATTATACTGACAGGGGCAAACCGAAGTACTCGGAGAAAAATCTGTCCCAGTGCCACTATGTCAACCTCAAATCCCCTATACGCTGGCCTGGGATTGAAACCGGGACGCCGCGGTGAGGGTCCGCCGATTAACAGCCTGAGCCACCGCGCGGTGTACTGTTAAGTGCTGAACTTAATATGTTATGTGTTGTTTAACGACGCTGTCAGCAACTGATGTGAGTTAACTGGATAGGAAGTGCAACGAAATCATTATGGCCTGCCATTGGACGCTATCCCAGCATCAGCCGGGGAGGACTGAGGAGGGTCCGTAGGTAGCTCAGTTACAACGGACGGCCTCCGGGACCACGGGATATGAAGCAAGGGTGCTGCCCTCTCATATACCGGAATTAAATGGCCTGTGTATTTCCTGCCATGCTTACTTTTCAAAACTGGAAGCTGTAGCTAGCATGAATTGAAACAGATATTCGTTCCCGTGTGCGCATGCTTCACTTAAGCCTGTGCTTCCACTCATTGAATGTCCGAGTCAGTTTCTTGGCTAACAAGGTTTCTGCATCAGATTCCCCCACCCCACAAATCCAAGAGCATTCAGCTATTTCTGTCCTTTTCATTATACCACTAGGAGGGGCGCTTTTTGCTCTTCGTTCCTCCTGACGGGCCTCTGAAGTTTCATTGCTTGCTTCACGCACAAGAAGCCGCAAAGTAAACACTGCTGCACTGGCATTCCTCAGCACTTGTTCCACGCATGCTAACAAGAGACGAGTAAATTTGATATTTCTCGTTTATTCGTTTCGTAGTCTTTCCCTCTTCTACCTACCTGTTCACAGTAGGTGTAGAGGGTTTTTATGTTCGCTTGATCACACTCAAGCACACACCACAGTCGGTAGGACTCCTCTGGACGAGGGATCGGCCCGTTGCAGAGACCTCTACCTCGCAACACAAACACTGTACAAGAGACAAACATCCATGCCCCCGGTGGGATTCGAACCCACGATCCTAGCAAGCGCTCGGCCGCAGACCTACGCCTTAGACCGCGCGGCCGCTGGGAGTTTATTCCGAAATGTTTTGGTACTTTTAGCTTCCTACGAGGGACACCGAGGGCCTTTACCTGGATTAAGAGGGCATGAGCCTAAAGCTGACCATTCATTTAGACGTAGTATCGACTGGCTAGGCGTGCATTCTTATTAGCATGTCGCTTTTACCGTTACGTTAATTGACGGATTTTGCTTAACATTTGCTCTTACTCTAAGGGCAGAAAGATCGAGCTTTGACACCCAGCATGGGCAGGGAATTTCTCTGCGCAGAACGGCTGTGGGACACAATCAGCTTCCTACCTGAGAGGTACCCGGGGAAATTTTTCTTGTGGTAAGATGACCAGGGCGTGACGCTTACTGCGGACGTCGAAAATGCATGGAGCTATACTTGTACTCCCCCCAGTAGACTACACCATATTGTACTGTAGTGAAACTTACATGGATATGTTTGTATATGTGACAGAAATTTTTCAAAGCCTGAAGACATTTTAGCAAAGCTGTATACTCTTCGTTTTTATCTGAACTACGTTCATTTTGTGCTCTTAAATTTTATGAAGGCTGAACGTTACAGATGACGCTGCCGCAACTCGTAACATATACTGTTACAATTTACAGCGTACATTCAGACAGATTTTACTGCTTTTTTTAAGTATCACACGTCAGATATTTTAGCGTCGATATTATTCGGGATAGCCCGTGAAGAGCGGATACACTGCTGTGAATTGTGGAAGAGGGAGGAGTGTGAAAAAATGGCATAAAATACGAAGATTGCTGTAGCGCAATTTGTGTACTGCGCAATCGCGGTTGCTTTGCAGCTTCCCCCTTCCGCCTCTCGTACAGTACCACAAACTGATACTAGCTTCTCTCTGTGTACAGGTACCCAGTCACTTGTGTCGCCCCTGCGTCTCTCATTTTAACAGGTCGAAGCAGGAAATGCATGCAATAAATACAGGACATCAGTTCCTACCTGACAGAAAACTTAGTCCGTCATCACTACAAAAGGCAGCCGGTGACTCTTTAGGAAAATACTCGCTAGTTGTTGTAAGAATTGTAGGAAACACAACAATACAATGCGTCATTTGTAAGCAGGTGATGTGTATAGTTACCACTGTGCTTAAAGTGTTGAACGTGGATTCTTACCTCGCAGACAGCGTAGGGAATTCCCACTGCGCGGATAAAATGAGAGGGTGTTAGATTTATTAAGGCTTATTTGTAAAATTTTTATCCTTTGGCGTGCTTCATGGAAGACCTTTAAATTTTTATCCAGTTAAATAACTGCCCTTAAATAAAACTTAACTGTATTTCACAAATATCCGCTTGACTATCTGTACGTTCAGTCCCCCCGTTCCATTCGTTCTCGCCAAAGGTTTAGTTTGTCTTTCGGCCGCCATCTTGTTATTTTACATTCACAAAAATATTACCCCAAAAAAAGCGCATAACCTTCCAACACCTGTCATCATACGTTCCTTCAGCACCTAACAGATGTCACTATCGTCGTTCCCTCCAAACACGTTCGCGCGGCAGCCATATTGCTCTTACTGACTGCATGGAACTGAGAAGTGCGATACTGGAATGATCTCAGGTGTCATTACGTTCATACTAAGTTTCTTTAAAATCGGCCACGTCTTTCAAACGTTGGGGTAACTGAAGGACCTATACACATGGCGATTTCAAAATTCTGTTCTATCATTTCTAGGAAGGAACGCAGTTTATAAACAGCCAACAGACGAGCGAATTTCACCCACGTCCGACACATAATGTAGGTAAAACGGGTGTGGGTTGCATTGTTTTTACGCTACCTCTGTCTACATAATTAGATGTGACAGTAAATCAACCAGCGGCGGTTATTCGATCTCAATTTTGTTAGTTTTACAATATAACGTTATATAAAATTCATTTTCTAGTAAACAATATTAGGCAGTGTTGAGTAATTGTGGAACAAACAACCTGCAAGCAATTATATACATAGTGACGTCAGGCATTCAGGGTGGAAACAATGGCTGCGGGTGTGAAATTGCGGGGACATGAAACATGCTGTGCCATTCCCCTCGGCAGTACACGCTCGCTGTCGATGTATCGCTGTATCTGATAACAGTGTGCCGCTGTGATTTATTGTCCACTGATATCTGACGATGGCTTTCAGTCTTCACAGAATTTCAACCATCAATACTATGCACAACCAAAAACACGAACTGTTGTCGCTCACATTTGCGACACAAGACGTAACATATTACAATGAACAGTCGTCCTGTTGCCTAGTAACTCTTTCCCAACAACAGCTTCTCGCATAGTAAGGGAAACAGCCACTGAACTAAACTACTGCGTGTTTTGTAAACTAAGAACCAGCGCAAGTACAACAGTGTCTGAATAAGATTAAGCCTTTAAAGACGAAACATGTCTTATTTTATATAAGGACTCAGCGCGTACCGCGCTGTAAACACATTCCGTCTCAGTTATAACAACCAGTGTGTTAATGTTGCCTAAGCCAAAAGTCACTGTTTGTTCTGAGAGCCATACAAAACACGTAAACTCAATGCGATAAACACTTAGAATTGTTGAATGTTAAACCTGGTGGTAAGTAAAATAACCGCTAGGCTTTACAAGGTTAATAATTGTAACGATAAGGATGGCCTGTAACACTATTGGGAAGGCCGATTATGAAATTGAAGGGAAGTCAGATGTTAATGCTGCCGAGGTCAGTTACTTCACAGCGTAGACTTACAGGGCCATATTTTGATAAAATATACTGCTTTAGTGAGTGTACGCCACGCATTGGGGAGCCGCGATAGATCAGTCGGTATAGTGATTAGGCTACGAGCTGGAAGACCCGGGGTTCGACTTCAGTCAACAGCAGAAAATTTATCTCTTTCCTAAAGCTTACAGGCTAGCTCTGGGTCCCACACAGCCTGCAGTCGGTTACGGGGATAACGCGGCGGCAGCGTGAAGCAGGTCCCTCACCTCCATATACAGGCGAGGTTTTTTTTTAGTGGTGAAGGGCCCCGCAGCAGACGCTACGGACCCACCGCAGCCATGTGGCTTATTGTGCAACCCTATGAAGATGATTATTTTTTGTCCTTTTCCTAGTAATGGAGCACCGGTGTAATGAAATTGACAGGGGAAAACCTTGTCCCATGCCACTTTGTCCGCCACAAATCCCACATGGACTGACCCGGGATCGAACCCGGGTCTCCTAGGTGAGAGGCCGGCGGCTAACCGCCTAAGCCATGGCACAGCCTACAGGCGAGGTTAAAATAAGTGTAAATATTCTCGTCCACCCACTGTATGCGTTTGTGTCGTATACAGGGACAAATTTGCGTCTTGAGTCTATAGCTATGGAATTTGGCGTTTCACCATAAGGGAATAATATGGACTGACGGCTTTTAAGAACAGAGTGGTGGGGCGAAGTAAGACAAAAAATGAAGCAGAAATAGCATAAATTAAAGGGAAGGGACAGTTGGAAGACCCAGACGTAGAAGGAAGCGTTACAATGACTGGATCTTGATGAAACATGATACGAAGTGTGAGTTGTATTCAGCTGGTCCGGTAGTGGGCTTTTACGAACAGGTAAATCTTCGGTTCACACAGCAGGCGAGGAATGTGTCCAGCTGAACGAAAACGGACTTCTCGAAATGTACTCTGGTTCGCAGGTTTAGTTGTGATGCAGTACAAATCATCTGGGCGCTGCGGTCTTGCATTCTGTAGAACGTGCCCCTTGAAATTCATCGCGACCGCCTGCTCGCCAATCCTCGCCACTTCACCTTCACAACAATGAATGTAAGGACCATGGCAGAGAAAAACTTGTAACATGAGAACATGAATACTTTTTGTCCACCCCTACGATGTGACATAATAGCAACACTTTTTCCATCCCTCTCTACGTGACGCAGTATAGACGCTTTGTCCATCCCTCTCTACGTGACGCAGTATGAACGCTTTGTCCATCCCTCTCTACGTGACACAATATGAACGCTTTGTCCATCCCTCTCTACGTGACACAATATGAACGCTTTGTCCATCCCTCTCTACGTGACACAATATGAACGCTTTGTCCATCCCTCTCTACGTGACACAATATGAACGCTTTGTCCGTCCCTCTCTACTTGACGCAGTATGAACGCTTTATCCATGTCTGCTCCACATATAGGTCTATACACTCTCTCATCGTCTCTTGAGACTTCAGTGCGCACTTAACACGCGGGTTACCAAGAAGCGCACACAGTACCAGGCTGGCATAGCCGGCACAGAATTAATGTCGGGAATTTGACTGTGTCTTTGGCGTGCTGACAAACTCGGATGACACTGGCTGCGCTGATTGGGGTCTGTCGTGACTGCAGTCAAAGTCATTACCGTGGAATGACATCACAATACGTGTGCCTTGCATTAGTAAACTATTAATCACTACTACTTCACCCCGATTTCTGAACAGTGTTATTACTGACGGTTTTTAAGGGACATTTATACTGCAGTTGCAGTACGTGCTTTCCCTTCTGCCTTGGTTTGTTTTCACGTCTGACGTCGTGGAAACAGTACTCAGTGCGGACTGCCAGCGTAAATAGGGTGATTATGGTGTTAGGTGGTTAGTAAGCTATAGTAATACGGACATCTAGCCACCCCTTCATTTCTAGGGTAGCAAAGCTGCCCCCCCCCTCAAAGGGTCAGCTATCAGGCAGGTTCCTTCAGAAGTCTGTCTGTCTGCCGAAATACACGGCGTCACGTGTGAAGAGACAAGAATCTTCTGCCTCTTCTTATTAGCTTCCCCCCCCCCGCCCTCCTATTGCGGGTCTAGCCACCTGTACAATGGGTATCGGGTATTTCCCGGAGGTAAAGCGGCCGGGGCGTGGGGCTAGCCACCCCACCCACTTCTCGTGCCGAGGCTAACTAAAGAGTAAAAATACACCTCTACTCCCCCTGGGGCCTTAGTGGCCTGTATAAGGTCTCCGTTACTTTTATTTTCATTTCGGGGTTGCCGACTGCATTAAACGGATTTCATGTAAATACATTTGTTATTAACCCTTTACAGCCCAGTGGTTACTATATGTACCACCAGCCGGTTTAACATTCACAAATTCTACGTTCTGCACACACAGTGTATTTATGTGTTTTGTGTGGATCTCAGAACAAACAGCTATTATTTCCCTATACAGCATTAACTGTTTGGTTTTTATAACCGAGACGGAGTGTGTTTACTGCGCGGTACGGACTGGGCATTTAAACCTATATATAATACAGGTTAAACTCACTTTTCAATTAAAAATATGCCTCTCCATGCTGTCTAACTTCTCGCTCGAACGTACGGTTTATTGTGTGATCTCATACTCAGGCGGGATCAAACGCACGCTGCACTTTTAGCGTCCATTCACTCTCACAGTAGCTTAGCGGTACGCCAGGAGAGATGGGAGATGTGAAGGCGAGCGATTAACTTGTGACTTAGGGAGGGAATAAAAAAACCCTGCCTTTTGGCTGCTGAAGTCAATAGACCTTTCAAATGCCTTTCTATTGCTGCCCAACGGATCAGACTTGCAAAACATACTTGAGAAGGAGTTTTATTTGCTCCCATTTTATTATTTATTTTTCTTGAAGCCTATTCTTTATTATTCAGCTCCACTGAATATGGCCATGTTTCATCGCCTGTCCTGTTTCCGCGCCCCCGCATTCTGCGGCAACTGGAGCGAGAGATGGCGGCACTGAGTAGCGAACTTTTAATATAGGAGATTGCTGACAATTAATAACGCCAGGAACTCATCTAGCACCACAGGCGGTTGAATCCGGAAAGGCTTCCTCTCTTCAGGGAAATGTGCTAATTAAAAAAAAAGGGGATCGTATATATCGGTCATGACTTTAGCAGGACAGCGAGTACGGAGTCTGGAGGTTCAGAACAGGCAGTGGTGTCATGACGACAATACTGGGAATTGGCTAGGACAGAGAAGGTACGTGAAGTGTAATTGATACCGTCGCACTGAGCTTCACTTCTATCAAACCTAACCTTTAAACCTAACAACGTGAAGACTGAAATTAAATAACAAACAAAAATTCAGTTTCTATTTACACAGATATAGCCGGGATAGCTCAGACAGTGTAGTGACTCTGCTACTGGCTAGACGAGGAATCGTTTTATGTCCGTCAAGGTAAGGAATTTATTTCTTCTATAGAGCGTCCAGACCAGCCCTAGGGTCAAGTCAACGGGGCTGTTTCACTGGCGAGAAAGCGGCCGCAGCCTGAAGCTGACCAGTTGCCTCCATCTGGTGCCAAGGTTAAGAATGAGTTTATGTGTACACTGACTTCCGCATATGGCTTCATGTAGTGCAGAGGGACAAGTTACCTCACAGAAAACATACTCCGTCTCCATTACAAAAAAAAACGGTTTGACGTTTTTAAGGAAAACTCGCCGTTCATTGTGAGGATCATAAGACACACAAATACACTGCGTGGACAGAACGCGGAATTTTTGTAATGTTATAGCAGTTGATTCTACATATGGTAGTAACCACTGAGCGTTAGAAAATTAAATAAACTCCATCTCGCCATCATGCCGTGCCTGATGTCCCGTAGATGTCTCCATTGCAACCTTGGCCTGCAGCCCGACAGTTCTGCCTACTGCTCTCTCTCTCTCTTTCTCTCTCTCTCTTTCTCTCTCGTGCTTTCTTTCTTTCTTTCTTTCTTTCTTTCTTTCTTTCTTTCTTTCTTTCTCTTGGTTTTCTGCCTCGTTTTAATGAATTCACGTCTGTCTTTATGAGACTTTTCAATAACGTCTACCTGTCATAATCAGCTAATTAGCCAACACTCACGTTGTCCTTACCTCTTCTACCTACTCACAGTAGGCGTCGAGGCTGTTTGCTGTCACTTGATCACACTCAGACACACACCACATTCGGTAGGACTCCTCTGGGCGAGGGATCGGTCCGTTGCAGAGACCTCTACCTGACAACACAAACACTCAGAAGAGACAGACATCCATGCCGCCCGGTGGGATTCGAACCCACGATCCCAGGAGGCGCTCGGCCGCAGACCTACGCCTTAGACCGCGCGGCCACTGGTATCGGCTCAGAGGATATCAAGATGATGAACACTGACATTGTGGTCTTCAGGACTGTAACACCGTGCAGTCTGGCAGGTACACATCAACTTTGCAGACACACGCAGCTACTGCCTCACCGTCAGCCCTACCTAAGTATTACGTTTCTGTCACAAACCGTATCGCGTCAGGCTCCATACTAACGGACCGCATTGCCGGAAACCGAGCGGTAATAAACCTGTCACACATCGTTTTCGCTTACTGAATCTTGTCACATGTAATTGTTAACAGAACGTCCTAAGACCCAAGTTTCCGCTTTTCTTTCTGCTTCGGCAGTCAGCTTGACAGATGCGTATGAAGAGTTCGTTTTGTAACCATAGCAACGGGCAAAGTTTCAGTGACGTCACAGCTCTGAATTGTCCATGTAACGCAAGAGAAGTCTGACCAATGAAGGCTGACGTTACATTTATATTACGAACTTGGATGGGATATGTGAAAGACGATGAAAAGTTTACGGGTATTGAAGGGGGTGTTTGGTTGTGGGGGGGCTGGATAGAACAGCGTAATGTGGAACTTCATACCTATTATTATTATTAGGGTGATCAAACAAAGCAGACAGAGATGGGAGGGGCGGAAGCAGATGTGGGAAGAACGAGCGATGTCCCCAGTGCAAGGAAGTAACCTCTTGAAGGCATGAACGTAGGTCGTCTTTGTAATGTATTAAATTATGTCTGGTATGGGAGAGGTCAAAATGCGTACTGGTCTTTGGTGAGAAAAACCGAAGGAAATAGGCCACTTTGAAGACCTGGTTGTTGATGGGAGGATAACATTAAAATTGATGTTACGGAAATAGGATGGGGTGGCGAGGACTGGATTAATCTGGCTTAGGAGACGAACAATTGGCAGGCTTATATGAAGATGGTAATGAAGTTTCCAGTTCCATAAGACTCAGGACACTTTGTTGACTTGCTGAGGAACCATCAGCTTGTCAAGGACTCTGGTCCACCGAGTTTGTCATTGAACTTAAAAGCAAGCATTGATGAGCACGCCCTTTGAATAGTTTGTAACAACCAGCCAGTTGCTTGTGTATTGTTTATTGATGGTTTAACGAACGATATTGTAATCAGCTGAGAGTCAGTACCGGGCAGTAAAGGCACTTAACCCTTTAAAGACGAAACATATCTGTTTTATATAAGAACTCAGTGCGTACCGCGCTGCAAACACTCTCCACTGCGGTTATAAAAACCAGTCTCTTAATGTTTTATGAGGCAAAAGTTGCTGTTTGTTCTGCGATCCGTACAAAACACATAAACGCAATGTGGGGACCACGTAGAATTTTTTAATGTTAAACCTGGTGGTAGGTAAAGTTACCGCTAGGCTTTAAAAGGTTAATCTATGCTATGAAGACCAACCAGTTAATGTAGCCAGCACACAGAAGGGTTACACTAAATAAACCGTGTGAAAAAATTTCAGAGCTATTTAATATTCAAGAAGGTGGTGCATAGAGTTACCACAGTATTTGGAAGTCCTTGGTTGAAAGTGTCTTATAAAATTCAATACCAGTTTGTGACTGGGCTACCGAAACTACGGAGTAAGTAAATCTAAAAATACCACGATTTTGTCACGAAACATGGAGGAAATATTTGTGTATGTGATTCTAAAGAACAACGAATATTGCGCTGAGTATCAGAACTGTAAGCTGCAGTTCTTAAATTTTTAGTGAGTTTCGTTGTAACTTCGGATTAAGTAGCGAACAAATTTTAGACAAGGGATCTCCAAGGCTCCTTTCTTCGCCATTCATCTTTCGCAGTGGGAGAGGAGAAAAATGTGTCACCGTCCCTCTCCAAGATTTAATTAAAGCAGACTCCAGGATTCTTCATAGAACTAAGATAGAACACACTCTGAAACTTTTAAATGGTCTTAAAAGGAAATATCTCTTTCACGTCAAATTATGTTTATCTACCGATATTGTAGTCCTCAATCCTACGCGATTAAGGAAGACGCGTATTGTAAAGCTTTTAAATTAATACAGCAGGAAAAGAGCGTTATTATGGGATTCTGGGTGGATAAATACAAGGTGGAATACCTAATGGTTTTTGAAAAGAAGTAACTAATGAAAGGAACATTTGAAATTACATTTTTAGGTGATCTCCATCGCCACCTGTGCACTCTTGCACTCGACCTACTGCACAGGGCAACACACGCAGCAGGCAGCCATTAGGGATGGCTTCAATGCACTGCCGTGTACTCTGTTCGAAGTTAGGGATGCCGGAAGAACCTGTATCACACCCTTTGGCCTTCAGGTTGCCCCACAAGAAAAATCCCGCTACCGAAAAATCGGGTCTACTTGAATGGCCTCCTCCCACATCTGATGTCTCCATTTGACAACGGAAAGTACGTTAAAATACTGTTCTAACTGGGCACAGTCTCAACCGAGGACGTGTGACGTATGACCTTCTGGCAGCGTGAGCCATAAACCATAAGCGTGTAGCAAGTTTGGTACAACTGCATGAGTTAAAAAGTTAATGACAAGAAACTCGTCCATATCAAAACAATAAACGTGGTTACGTAACTGCATTTTCCTCGACCAATTATCCACAGTATAATTAACTAGTTCTTAAGTGGGCGCTATTAGAAGTTTCGCACGGCCTCTAAAAGAAACGGTTCAATAACGACGTCTCCCTACTGTCGTCAGCTAACGACATCCCTGGGCTCTTCATTATCGGGCGTTTCATATTGCTTTCATTAGCCATCTGAAAATCCTGATCTTTTACTCTGAACCACGCACCTGCCACACAGAAAACACACCGCACCCGTTACGAAGAACAATCGATTCATGTCGCTGTGTAATCTAGCGGTCACACGGTACACATCAATACACTGCGTGGGCAGAACTATGATTTATTGAAGTCGGTGGTACGTATAATTACCACTGTCCTTTAAAGGAAGTTATAGTCTAGAGAAGTAACGGTATGATTTGTATGTTCTTTTCAGGGAGTGAGACTGTGTAAGCTTATCCAATGAGGAGCTGAAACACCGCGATGTCAGCCTACAGGGTGAGCTTTCCGTGAAGATGGTGGTGGTGGCTGCCACCGAAACGTGTTGAAATATAGAGTGATTCTGTAATGACTTTTAAAATCATTAGATGTACGGTGCATATTTGTGGACACCTTTGGCAGTAACTTAATAATGACATGCACGTTATTAATAACGATGTGATACGAATGCTCGCAGAAACCCCTGTGCCGGTTGCTTGGCCCATCGTAAATTCAATATGGACTGCTGCAGTACTGCGCCTGGGCCTGTGCTGTCAGAAGCCGGTATTAACCCTTTAAAGACGGAACGTAATCTGTTTTATATAAGGACTCATTGCGTACCGCGCTGTAAACACTCTCCACTTCGGTTATAAAAACCAGTCTCTTAATGTTTTATAAGGCAAAAGTTGCTGTTTGTTCTGAGATCCGTACAAAACACATAAACGCAACGTGGGCACCACGTAGAATTTTTTAATGTTAAACCTGGTCGTATGTAAAGTTACCGCTAGGCTTTAAAAGGTTAACCCTTGAAAGACGGAACGTAATCTGTTTTATATAAGGACTCAGTGCGTGCCGCGCTGTAAACACTCTCCACTTCGCTTATACAAAACCAATCTGCTAATGTTGCATAAGGCAAAAGTCGCTGTTTGTTCTGACATACATACAAAACACATAAACGCAATGTCGCTACAATGTAGAAATTTTTAGTGTTAAACCAGGTGCTACGTAAAGTACCCGCTAGGCTTTAAAAGGTTAATGGCGTGGCCTATGTTTGCATTTAGTCCTGGGCTTGGCCTGCTAACTACACGTAGCTGTGGAAAACACAGCAGATCTGGCTGATGGGCCTACACTGCACGTGGTGTCAAAAACAAGCTAATTCGTTCTGTTTGCTCCGTCATTCCGCTGACGGTGTCGCTGTGCAAGTGACTCATGCCACCTGCCGACGCAGCCCATCTGCAGCAACTGCTAGTGCAGTTTGTGTAACCCAAAATGTCTCGCTCAGCACTTCATAGTGAACTCTTCAAGTTATTACATACGCACAGGGTAACAATTTCGTTTACATTCGTTTGCGTCTGTTTAGATATTTCTGTAGCCGCAAGACTGAAAATATGCACTAGAAATAAACACTTGCTTTGGTCTCTTGAAATTTGTTCGGAACATTCTTGTTTCTGATCGGTATTTAGCGAGTTGCACTCGACGTGGATGCAGAAAGGCGTGCAGGTCTTCACATGACGCAACCCAAATCTGATAAGCTTAACGCGGATTTGCTGTACGGTATTTCGAATATCCCTGGAACGCATTATTTGCGTGTGGACAGCGGACACTGAGTGTCAGTTGGAACGCATGTAGCGCGGGGCAGAAAAGCTGACAGCCGTGAAAACTGAATAGCCCCTGTAAGTTATGGAATGCAACTTGTTTTGTGCTGCATGGCGTAGCTTGGTGTGTCTAGTATTTTAGGGGAATGAGTTCCATCCCGCGTCAGTTCTCGTGACTGGTTTTAACATTTTATATTCGATTTAGCGTCCTTGTAAGCCTCAACCGAACATAAGCATTGACATTACAGTAATCTGGGCTTCCTATATCATTATGGTAGAAACAAAAGGTAAAGCAGTCCCATTACAGGTCTGGACAGGCCCTGAGGGTTCCAGGACGTTGAGGCTCCCAGATTTCAAGACAGTCGGCACATGAAGGGGTAAAGTTGTCAGCCCTACGGACCGGCCGCCTTTATCCCCATGAAATATTCGTGGTACTCATTTCTGTTAGAGGCTGAGTCGATCCCAGGGCCATAGTGCGGCCGGAAGGATTATGCCAATTAAAAAATCCACTGACATCATCGGGAATCGAACCCGCGACCTTCTGGCTTGTAGCGCAGTGCCTCAACCAACTGCGCCATCATGTGTTCCTATCGTAGAAACATGTCTTGCAAATTATACAGCGTCACCTTTCTCAGGAACTGTTAATACTCACGAAATCTGCGCCATGCAGTCAGCCACTTTACTGCGTCACATAATGTGAATAATAAGCAGAGTTTACAGTGTAGCCGGCATTGACTAGGCTACGGGCTGGACGGTCTGTGGATCGATTCCCGACAGGGCTAAGAGGTTCTGCTCTTGTCAATAAGTCCAGAATGGCTGTGGGCTAGAACGGGATCGTGTCGTGTGTTATCTAGAGCAGCCTAGACGTCTAGGATTTTGTTACCACCGCGTCATCCTCCAGTAGCTGTATTTCACTCAACAGAGTTTGTAAATGCGATTTGCTGCGTCTATGGCTTGTGACCCTGGGGACAGCAGTTGCTAGAGATATGCAGGATTGGGGGAAGTTCTTGTCGGCCTTTAATACGCCCTGTGAGGTAATCCTGCACTCAGCGGGAAGACAGAACCAGGAGTAGAAGCCAGAGAAAGTGGATAAGAGAAGAGACGAAACCGGACGAGACGCACGGCTGTGGCTAGAAACGTTAAGACTGCGGCTTCTGGGAGCTTGACAGTTACGTAATGAAATGTCAACACGCGCGGGTTATTAAACAGTGTTGCACCAAACAAAGAGATTATTTAGGCAGAATTAAATGAATGGCTGTTTGTCTACAACCTGATGGTGAAGGGGGGAGTGCCTGTACCAAAAAATTGTCCCTGTGACTGCCGTAAAGGCATATAGCCGGAGTGGAGACAAAGCGCCGTTCATTTTTAACCTTGACATTAGACGGAGGCGAGCGGTCAACTTCACGCCCCGGCCACTTTACCCTCGGTGCCCATTTTGGTGGGTGACTTGGCTCTAGAGCGGGTGTAGATGTTGTGCAAAGGACATAACTGCCTTGGCCATGCCCCGCGTCGAAAGCGGGCTGCTCAGTTGCCCAGCCAGTAGCCTAGTCACTATACCAACTGAGCTAACCCGGACCGGAGCACGTAAACTGACGGGTATGATTAAAATGTGTCTAAAATAAGGGAGAAGCTGCGGACTGGTTCGTTCTACCGCGAATACTGTCAGTTGTAAGGTCGTGTCAAACTGTCTACACGGCTGACGTCACATAAAATGCTGCAAACTGCAGGCGGAGGTTGCGTTGTGTCACGTACGTACACACGGCTCGGACACTGGTATCGGTTGCAGCTCTGCTCAGCCACTGAAGACTCATTTCAACGGAAATCAGAATTAAAGCCTCCGTTCGTACCTCGCAGTAAACACTGCTTATCAGTTAATGCTGTATAGGGAAATAACCGCTGTTTGTTCTGAGATCCACACAAAACACATAAACACACGGTGTGGGCAGAACGCAGAATTTGTGAATGTTAAACCTGGTGGTACATACAGCAGTAACCACTGGGCTGTAAAAGGGTTAAGTAGGTGACACATAGCATCGCCATCGCACATTGGTCTTCTTAGTGGTTGAGCACTCCCCCACCAATTTGAGCCCAGTGATTGCTGTATACTCACCAGATTTAGCATTAGAGAGCCTGCACCTTCCCACTCAGCACATTTATATGTTTCATATGGTTCTCACAATAAACAGTAATATTTCCCTGATAGGTGTTAACAGGTTGGCCACTACAATAATCAAGCACTTCACGAAGAGGAATGGAGGCGTTAAGGTAAAGTTCTACACACACTTTTAGCATCAACAGCAGATACAAGTGAGTGGTTCGTTTCAGGCCCTGGTCGCTTTATCTGCAAAGAACGGTTCGTCGGTACACACTGGGTGTACACACAAAGTGGGTGGGCTGCAGTGCCGGGCAGAACGCAGGTGTGTTTGTGAGAGGAACACGATGTTGGGCACCTGTAGTGGGACACTGCCAACATTCATGTGACACGATGGTGGACACCCCTGCAGTGGGACAACGCTAACATTCACTTGACATAATGTTGGACACCCCTGTAGTTGGACACCGCCAACATTCACTTGACACAGTGTTGGACACCCCTGCAGTGAGACAACGCTAACTTTCACGTGACACAATATTTGGCACCCCTGCAGTGGGACAACGCTAACTTTCACGTGACACAATGTTGGACACCCCTGTAGTTGGACAACGCTAACATTCACTTGATACAATGCTGGACACCCCTGCAGTGGGACAACGCTAACTTTCACGTGACACAATATTTGGCACCTCTGCAGTGGGACAACGCCAACATACATTTGACACAATGCTTGGCACCCCTGCAGTGGGACAACGCTAACATTCACGTGACACAATATTTGGCATCCCTGTAGTGGTACAATGCCAACATACACTTGACACAATGCTGGACACCCCTGCAGTGGGACAACGCTAACATTCACGGGACACAATATTTGACACCCCTGCACTGGTACAACGCTAACATTCACTTGACACAATGTTTGGCACCCCTGCAGTGGGACAACGCTAACATTCACTTGACACAATGTTTGACACCCCTGCAGTGGGACAACGCTAACATTCACTTGACACAATGTTTGGCACCCCTGCAGTGGGACAACGCTAACATTCACTTGACACAACTCCCATATCCGTACCGACTCTATTAACAATTCCAGCGGGGATTATCAAAGGGATTTATACAGACACGAGCGAGCGGGCCGAAGTGTGTGCTGTGAGACATGGTGCAGCATTGTCAGGGGCAGGCTATCCGGGCGTTAAACAGTGTTTTGGAGATCAGGTGCCCTCTATTTCGTCATGACGTAAATCTGCACTTATTAACCATCTGCAGTACAGTGGTTAGTTCACGCACCTTTCCTTCAATACTAAGAAATCCTACACAGTGCCCCGCTGTGTACTTACATATTACACCCCACTGCCACAATAAACAGCCATTATTTCCCTACACAGCACTAACCCGTAAATATTTGTAATCAATGTGCGGTGTTTTCTGTAATGTATGAACTAGATTTTTCATTATCATTTATATATACCTCAGGCATCAACGCATACGCACATGTGTTTTACATTTCAAGATATGCAGATATCATGCGAGTACGGAGCCAGGGCAGCTCGGAAGGTGTAGTGACTAGGCTAAGGGTCGGAGAACAGAGGAATGGTTTTTCGATTCCCCGCAGGTGCAAGATACGCTTATCGCCTCCGAAACGTCCAGACAGGCTCTGGTGTCCACGCAGCCTCCTGGTCAACGGGCACCGCTGCCACACCTCCACTCCCCCATACGCTTTCATGGCTTCGGCAGGGACTAATTTGCCCTTGGGTTTGTCATCCTATTGTTCAAAGACATGATACTGACATAAATACAAGCTGCGGATATGCTATAACATTTTCGATTTGTATTTAGGAAGGCTACAGTTTAATTCTAGCCCCAGGACTGGATACGGTCACTTGGTCTCTTCACCGTTGCCATCCGTCCCTCCAGGCAAGTGCTGGGACAGTGCTGCAAGCTAGGCCGTTACTGGTTCCTTGCACAAGGTTTCCACTTTATTATTCACCAGTCATTCATTCAGTCAGTCATTTCTTCGTTACGTTTAATGAAACATAAATAAATAAATAAATAAATAAACAAATTCAAGCACTTTAATTTTTACATCAGTACTGTATTATAGTTCTGTCACACATTCCTCCTACTTCAGAGCAATGTATTGTTCATTGCTTTTGTGGAGTTTAATCGAACAAGGCAAGAAACGCGTCAGCGTAATAATTCTGGCACGCCGACAGCCTTTCGTTTAATTATTTCGAATAACATAAAGCGCGAGCAAAACGTGTGGTGGACATGAAGTGCCTGTTCGGCCGCAAGTGTCTGCAGCTTTCGCTCCGATAAATATTTAGCGAGTTCCCTCGAAACGCACGCAGAACTGCGTGTAGGTCGTCATGTGAAGTGCCCTGTTGCAACCAGAAGTGTAACACATCCAAAGTAGTAACAAATTCTGCTGATCCAGCTGTTTCATAAGTTATGCATGTGTACAGACGGACAACAGACATTACCAATTTTTGCATATCTTCGACGCAAGCACACCAAAAGCGGCAATGTGCCAGCCAATAATATCAGCAAATATGGGGGCGTTTGCGATTTGACGCCGTATATTCTGGCGAATGCTGTATCTACCTCATACTGCCCCACTGCATCTACAGTTCTCGCTGGGCAATCCTAGGATCCACATTGTACTTCCTTTCTCACGTCACCTACGTGACCAAAACTTATACACCTTGAATTCGGAGTCAGTGTGTTGGTAGGAAACACTGGTGTGCACAGTCTGACTGAGTACCAAATGGGGATGGATGGGAAAGAGTAGAGGAACGAAAGTTAGTTTTTCAGCTCATAGATAAATTGAGGAGTTAACATGCATCTTGAGCTATTGCATTACACGGCGTCATATTCCAGAAGACAGCGAACCTCAGCACGCTATAACAGGGTGTACATGAAAATAACACTTGCGGTGCACCGACAAAAAGTTGAAGCCTGTGTGCACTGACTGAGTCACGCCGGCGTCCTCTCGCTCCGTTAAATAATAGCTGCGGAAGCATGAAAATTGTCTTCTCCGGAAATCAGGGGTGAGCTTCTCTGACAGTCCAAATGTAACGTCATACGAAGCAACCAGACTTCCTGTCACTCCAGTTTATTTAGCAACATTCAGCACAACTTTCATTACGAATGAAGAACTTAAGCATTCCCAAGTTAATGTGTGAAGAAGAAACATAGATCGACCAAGGGAAAAATGGACAGACCAAGAGCCATGAAGATCAAACAAATGTGGAATGAATTATAAAATACTGATGATAGTGATAATCACTAGCTGAATACACAGACACATCGTCGAGTGATAGGCGAAGCACGGCGTCACTTTATGTAATGTCCGGAGATTTCCGTGGCGTGACTTTGGAAGACTACGAAAGGCTACGCAAGCTCAGTCGCCGAGAAGACCCGAACCCGGTGTGTCCCGAACACGAATCATCAGTGCGAAAGACAGATGTGACCAAGCGATTGTTACAGAAGTGCACACGTAACGGGCAAGGAGTGTGAGGTGTCAGCACTTCTGGCGTTATTCCATCACAGGCACTGTCTACAGTTTATGCACTTGTCGCTTTTACCTGCTTGATGTACACAGGTTTGTCACTAACCTTTTAGGGAACACTGGTAACTATATGCACCACCTCCTGCAACGTTTAACCCTTTAAAGACGAAGCGTATCTGTTTTATATAAGGACTCAGTGCGTACCGCGCTGTAAACACTCTCCACTTCGGCTATAAAAACCAGTCTCTTAATGTTTTATAAGGCAAAAGTTGCTGTTTGTTCTGAGATCCGTACAAAACACATAAACGCAATGTGGGCACCACGTAGAATTTTTTAATGTTAAACCTGGCGGTACGTAAAGTTACCGCTGGGCTTTGAAAGGTTAAACTCTCCGCGGTTTGTCCGCACAGCGTACTTACCTCTTCCATATAATCCTCAGAACAGCGTGCAGTTTCGAAAGCAGCAAGAACACGGTAATCTGTGGGATGGTGAGATGGGTGTTTACTGTAATGTTACAAGTGTTAATTAGCGACGCCGCCAGATGCGGAGATTTATAGCGTCGGTGGTAGGTGCATGAATGAGTATGTAGCATTGGAGGAATGATACTGACAGGGGAAAAGCGATATACTAGGACAGACCGGTGCCTCTGCGACTTTGTCCCCCATAAATCCCACACTTGTAGTGTAACCCGGCCTCCGCAATGAGAGACGAACGACGTAACGGACCTGACCATGACGGGGGCCATTTTTGTGTGACGTAATAACCGAAGTTTTAAGTGTTTATTTACACCAAGAGCACGTTTCAAACAACCGCGCCTATTGATATTACATTTACGTTTTGCTTATTCGAATGACGGTGTGCTGGCTTGTTGTCACCGTGCATCCGGAAGGTCCTGCGACCGGAACAGTCCGATCACGGCATTCCATGAATTTCTTCGGACCTAAACCTAATGGTACCCAAAGTACCTAAGTACCCAAATCCCGTGTTGCACTGCCCACTTTTCATGCAGCTGTCCCATGTTAACATCACAGTTCCGCCCTGACACAGTAAAGACACCGCTCAGCTTCCGTTCTGTAGTGTGTAGCCACAGAACGGACCGCTTCGTGTCACTTTACCTTCTCTCTAACAGAAGGACGGTGTCAGTGCTGGGAACTGTCAGGACATTCTGCATGTGCCGTCCGCCTAACCCCCGCCCCCCCCTCTCCCGGCCACTTAACAAATGAAATGTCGCTCGTTCCCCCACCACCACCACCACCACCACCACTGCTGTCTTCTCTCTGTGTCACTGGAGCTTCAAAAGCACGAATGTTAACTGTCAATGCAGCAAAGACTGTACCGCTGAGAAGCCCCGCGAAGAAATTCCTACATAACGTTAAGAAGAACAGTGTTTAGCCTGTACCTTGCATACATGAGAGATAACAACAAAATGATGGAATACTTAAGTTGTGTAAGAACTTCATTATGAAAGCACGCCAAGTGTTGGCAAAGAATTTGCGTTCATAAAAATTTAAAGGCTTTCGCAGTAACTCATAAAACGACGAAACATAGCTTAACCCCAAGTTTAGAAGCGCCGGCATACGAACCAAAGTTAGAATATACATGCTGACTTAAACTCAGATGTTGAGAACAACGTTCCTTATTCATCAAAATTCATATCTTTCAGAAAAGTGGTTTATAGTTTGCTTCAGAAAGAACGGTTTGCATAAAAGGCCAAAACTGTTTTATGCTCACAAACTTTATGTATTAAATTACAATAAAGAGGGATAAGAACAGATCGCTTCGTTATTGACAGCCATACAAGGCACGCTGAATTTAATCGCATTTCTGGTTCAATTTGATCTGAATTTAAAATGACATTGTGGCGTGTAACAAAACCTCAGGTGTGAACAGTTGGATAGACCCTATCTGTGCTTAACTTCTCATAGCAATAAAGGCTTTTGCAAGAGGGGGGGGGGGGGGCATAAAAATCCAGGCATTCGAAACATTGACACTAAAGGTAGTTCAGTGGACAGCTTCACGACCCGGCCGCTTTTATCGCCGGTACCCACTGGATACGGGGCTACGTGGGCCTCAAAGCCGGTCTGGGCGACGTGGGGAATTACAATGTTCTGTGCGGCAACAATCGCTGTGTGTTTCCTGTGACAGTCATAGAAGACGAACAGGCTGTGTGGGCAAAGTCTAGCATTTAATTCTGAAAGGACGAAGCCTATCTGTTTTATATAAGGACTCAGCGCATGCCGCGCTGTAAACACTCTTCACTTCGGTTATAAAAACCAGTCTCTTAATGTTTTATAAGGCAAAAGTTGCTGTTTGTTCTGAGATCCGTACAAAACACATAAACGCAATGTGGGCACCGCGTAGAATTTTTTAATGTTAAACCTGGCGGTATGTAAAGTTACCGCTAGGCTTTGAAAGGTTAAAGACGAAGCGTATCTGTTTTATATAAGGACTGAGTGCGTACCGCGCTGTAAACACTCTCCACTTCGGTTATAAAAACCAGTCTCTTAATGCTTTATAAGGCAAAAGTTGCTGTTTGTTCTGAGATCCGTACAAAACACATAAACGCAATGTGGGCACCACGCAGAATTTTTTAATGTTAAGCCTGGCGGTACGTAAAGTTACCGCTAGGCTTTAAAAGGTTAATTCTGAATGGGGCGGTATGTGTACGTAGGTTATTGCTGTACTACGCGGAGCTGCAGGACGCTGTCAGCGGCTGATTCGTTGTAACGTACGGGATGCTACCTGACGTGTATTTCATGTAAACATCTTGGGGGGGGGGGGTCTTCAGGGTTAATGGCAGTGGTTTAGATCGAACTCAGAACCTTTAAACATTAGGCCAGCAGGCTAATCAACAGAACTTTGGGGTGTATTGCTTACGTGTTGAAAATATTTTGGTATGGAACCAAACTTTTCGCATTGGAATTAATATTAATGACAGTGTGTCAGCATGACACCAGGATCGGTCAAATCCTAGTAAGTCCTGTAGTATCAAACAGGTTTCAAACGTCAGACAGCGGACAGTGTCCGACATTACATCAGCAGTTCTTTGTTCGTGACCAGGACGCAACAGACGCCCACAGAACACTGTGCAGTGCTGTAACGCAGTAGCCCTCTACCAGTAGACACGGTCGTGCCAGTGTCACTTCGTGTAACTCAATAAATTGAATGGCACAGCTGTTCCACAGGGGCCTGAAACCCAGCGCATGTCCGAGTTTGTGTAGTAAACCCTTTAAACGCTAAGTGAAAGTACTTTTGTCTCCAGTGTTCCCCCACTTTCCGAAAGCACGTTGCTTTTTGGCAGGTTCCCAAGCGACAGACGGTTATGTAGCGCTGGTGGAATGATATTGACAGGGACACTGACACAGACCCAAGTGCCCGGAGATAAAGCTGTCACAGTGACACTTTGCCCATCAAAAACCTCACATGGATTAGTGCAGGATCGAACCCTGGCCTCCATGGTGTTCGATGGCATGGACATGTTAAAGACTAACATTGACTTCATTTATATACTTGTATAAAGATTCAGTTCGTACCGCGCAGTAAACACACACCGTGTCGGTTATAAAACACAGTAGGTATTATACAGAAGAAAATTCGAAGCCTTTGGACACGCACAGTCTTCTGACTGTATTCATGGAAATGTAAATAGTATTTATAATGGTTTTTACGTGCACGCATAAGTAAGTTCTTCAGTGGCTTTATTGTACATGTTTTACACTTATTGTTATATCTTTCCTTCTAAACTCAGGTGAACCAAGAAAAAGATGGGCACAGCAGTCAGTACGCATGAAGATGGAACGAGCCTGCACGGCTTCGGTCTGCGTCTGTCTACTGTTGAAGATGTTTCCTTCCGTATTTTGTGATTCGAGGGATTTCTAACAGCAACCAGAGGATCTACACACATCACTGATCTGCGTTTTCTGACCCCTTGTTATAATAAACCTAACGCACTATGGAGCAGACTTGCTTCGTGTCCGGGAGGTGTTGATCTCATGTCTCGGCCATCGTGACTGAGACTTCGTGATTTTCCTCTATCTCTACCAATACCCGAATAATAGTCCTTTAGTGCTGAGCAGAAAACTTGCTACTTGAGCTCCCTAACACCGTACACAGCTGCAGTCGGCACGGCGTGGTCGCTGCTAGGCTCACCTGGGAACGGTCAGGCAGCGTTATAGCTCTTTCAAAAACATTCGTCCTACTCCGGAATACCATCGCAGCTGTAGTCACTGTGGACATTTTTTAAACAGAAATCTCTTAACGGCACTACGAAGCTCTTCGCCTCTTATCGGCTTGCCGCTTCGGCACCCTAACAGCAAACAGCAAGTGATCTGGCCACTTTACGTGCCTAACATAACTAGGGACACGACAGCTGCCTCCCACACGCCCTACAGTTCAGCAACAACTGACTTTTTAACGCTGTGCCATCTCTTCACAGAGCAGTTAAATATGCAAACAGTAAGTAAACGAGCGACATAATTGCTTGTAAACACGAAGTGCTTAGTTCTTATAAAGCTAGGACACGGCAGGTCTCTCTTCTAAACTGTCAGGCATATTGCCATTCAGACGCCGCTATAAAAGCGCCTGATTTATGCTACTGCGTGAAAAGTACGGACTGATGTATTCGTATCTTGCTAAGGACTGAAGAGATGGCTTCAGCGCGTTGATGGGTCTGCCTGCCTTCATCACACGACAACAGAAACGGATGCGTAAGAAATAATGCACGATGCAAAATGTCTGTGCTGGTGGCAACAGTTTGCGTGACTTCGGGCTTCCGCCGCGGCGTAAAAGGGATCGGAGCTGTTCTGGGATGTTGCACAGCGCAAATTGGTAGTTTGTTGCCGACGTTGCGGGACAACCTATCGGTCACATCTTCAAGGGTCAAACAGTCAAAGAAAATCCTTTAAGATGGGATCCAATAGGTTGTCCCGAAACGTCGGTAACAAACTAAGAATCTACGCTGCGTAAAATTCCAGGAAAACGCAGATTTCTTTGGAAACATTTCTTATAGTAGAGGTTTAAATGTAAGAGAATCAATTGTGCCACCGTAGGCAGTCGATTTTATGTGATCACAGGTAAAAATTTTCGACAGTCGAATGGGAACCTTGTGTGAAACAGACTAGTATGTCTACAGTTGGTTTGTGTGTGTGTCTGTGTTATTTAACGACGCTGTCAGTTGCTAAGGTCATACAGTAGCACTGACAGACGAATGAGTGCGGAACAGTGGTGGAATGATACTGACAGGGGGAAGCAGAAGTACTGGGAAAGGAACCTAGCCCAGAGACACTCGGTCCGCAACATACCACGTACAGACTGGCCAGGAATTGAACCCGCGCCTTTGAGGGGATTTACCACACTGAGAAGAAATTATTAAACATATCACACATAAAAACGTGAACAGTACAGGGGGAATAATGGTTTGATGTTGAAATTCATGTTTGGACATGTAAGGGTAAGCAGCATTTCGATGCCGGTATAAGGAACAGTTCTGTTCTGCATTCCATAATATCGCATTATAATTCAGTACAATAAAACAACCCTAACAACGCAGTGTTGTTCCGATTCCTGTCACATGTACCAACTTCGAAACGTTCCAGGCTGCTGAAGGCAAATGAGATGTAATAATGTCCAGAATTTCTCAATTATTCGCATGTGTTAATAATTCCAGTTCAGCGCACATTGAACGCTGTAACAGTTTAATTGTTTGGGCTAGATTGCCCTGTTAAATTACTTGCGTTAGGTTTCTAGTATTGTTGTTATGTTATGTTATGTTGCTGGATTGGAGTGCTGGTGTCGGATTTCTGCGAATTTGCCTCGATATGCTTTGCTTCTCTGCCTTGTTTGATTATTGCGCCGTTTGATAGCTGATGCCCTTTGTCTTTACTCTGCAACACCCGTGTTATATTCTGCTGCTGCTATGCTGAGTTGCTATTGCTCCTGTCCAAGTTCTAAACCTCTTCTGCTTTCTCCGTTTCTTAGTACGTCCAATCCAAGACCGAGGCACCGTGTAAAACATACCACCGGGAGTTGCTATACGGCCGGTCAACGCGGCACGCCACTGAGTAATAGGTTCCCGACGTTTCGAGACATTCTCTTGTTTAATAGTCGAAACGTCCAAGAAGAATCGGATATGTCGACCCTGAAAGTGAGGCTATTACTGTGTCTCGAAATTTCGGAAGCCATTATCCAGCGATACGGGGTCATATTCGAAAAGAACGGCAAATTCATAGTACTGTGCCAGCACAGCCTGCTTCTTACCTGCACCCGACGCTTCAGTACTGGACATGCAAGATTTGGATTTCCGGTTAAAACTACGAAGTGTCAATTGTATGTGTTGGTAGAGTTATGTGACCAGGACTAGTCACTTCATATGATTTGTGTCCGTGGTGCAGTCAAATCAAATGAATACCGACCAAAAATTATACTGGGCGTGAGGTATGGCAGGCACAGTCAGGAAGGCCTACGCGTGTGGAATGCACAGCCATAAACAAGGCTCATGTAACTGTGAACTAACAGGGCTGTTTATTCTAACACTAATACGTACCACGTACATGTATTTTACGGACAAAATGCGTGGATCTCTAATTATAAAGAAGCGCTACCTATGGTTACCACATTACTTAAAACGGTTATTCTTGTTATAAGATATTCCGTTTTGCGATATATACCATCTACGTCGTACAAAGGACAAGTAACAGGTGACACAAATTTTATTGCTGTATTATGACTACACAGATATGTTTCGACTTATTTATTTCAAGCTACCTTCAGGTTGGTTGCACAACAGCATGCAAAGGAAGTTCCATTCCATGTACACTGCATGTAGATCTCTGTACTTCTATACGCATTGTGTATGAATGGAACATGTTCTATGTCATCTGTGTAACAGACCTGAAGATGGCTCGGAATAAATAACCAAGTGAAGCCCCACAGCATGAGATACGAGTATACAAACAGCACGCCAAGTAAAGCTCCACGCAAATGACGGTGTCTGTTGATTACCTACAGGCGCGCGGAGCTGGCTGGTGTCCAAACGAGGTTCTTTTTTCCCCCCATTGCTTTTGAGCTAGATATATGGCGCCCTTCTGATTTTCCCATTAAACGGTTCATATTTTAATCAATGTACTCGTGTGCGGTGTACAGTGCACAGTATACGGTATACAGTGAACAGTATACGGTATACAGTGCACAGTGTTTCTCGGCGAGTACTTCGTAACGCTGTGACAGTCACCACTCGAATGCCGCCGTGGAGGGGCAACACTTCTGTTTGGTATTTAAGAGGTCGTGGGTTCAAATCCCTTTCCACAGATCGAGAGAGGTGACTGAGGTTTGTGATTTTCCTCAGCCTTCGGGAAAGATTCGGGCATTATTCCTCAAATTTTGCCACAGCCGCTTCTTTGTACAAACTTTTCAATTCACTATTCAGTAATCATTGTACCAATCGTCGCTATGTAACTTCAGCTAATGACCATTGTTAAATAAACAGTAAACAAATAAAATATGTCCTTTAAGACCAATTCAAAAATCAGTTGTTCTTCTAGGACGTTATATCTGCATTTCGTCTTCGCGGTGTGGATTACGGAGGGGAAACCTGCCAGCGCCAGTGACCGTAGCGGTGTGCAGCTCATGCAGCCGCCCAAGAAACGGCATCAATTGGACCTTAAGGGAATTATCGCCGGTGGTGCAGTTTAGAATAATTTGCCTGTCGCTGAATTTCGCTGACACTACTCTTCTCACAACCACATGTTCCCACACAGTGGAACCAGAAATTACGTCAACGCAACCCTAACTTCATCCAGCGCCTTCATAACATAAATACTCAAATGACCATATTTTGTGCTTGACTGTACAGTTTGGCTTGCCAGCAGAGCACTGCTGTATTTATCTCTTCTCTCTAAGATCGGAAACATAAACTGGACCCTCTCCATGCGCTAAACGGACCGGGGTTGGAAGCTAACCAGTCACGTTTAGTGACCGTCGTGATATAGAATGCGTGGAGCTATATGTCCACGACCACTGTCACAGTGTGATTCTTATGCATTAGCGGCAAATTTACTTCATCCTGTGAAGGATAACCGCATATTCAGACTGTGGGCCCGCACTGAAGCCTTCAGTCGTACAATATGTACAACGCAAATTGCGGGTCCGTAAATCTTGCTCCTTAACCTTTTAAAGCCTAGCGGTAAATTTACTCACCACCAGGTTTAACATTAAAAAATTCTGCGTGGTGCCCACATTGCGTTTATGTGTTTTGTACGGATCTCAGAACAAACAGCAACTTTTGCCTTATAAAACATTAAGAGATTGGTTTTTATAACCGAAGTGTAGAGTGTTTACAGCGCGGTACGCACTGAGTCCTTATATAAAACAGATACGCTTCGTCTTTAAAGGGCTAATTTGCGGCCATGAAGTTATTTATCAGCATGCAGTTGGGGGAACACCGTAGAAGTAAATGAGTCCTCAAGAAAGGGCGGAAAAGTCTCGTTCTTAAGGTAGCAATCTGGAAGCAGATAGTAAAATACGAACAAAATTGCTTCCCTGCAGAGGAAGGTGAGGTTTACTGTAATTTCCCCTTATGATATTACCAGCTATTGTAGCAGTCTGTCTGCACTCAACTCTTCACGCAAGCTGCCGACAGATTTTAACCCCCTTAAACACGGTAGTAACTTTATGCACGACATTGTTGTACGTTAAAAAACTCGGCATTTTATGAAAGCAGTGCATTCATGAGTGTCGTGTTATTCTCAGGAAAAGAACAGCGAGTACTTCCCTATACAGTATTAACTGATAGGTTTTTATAATCGAGACGGAATGTGTTCACTGTGCGGTACGAACTGAATCTTTAAATAAGTAATATTTATGTTGCAATCATCAAAAACCCTGCCATGGTTCAGGCGGTCAGTCGCCGGCCTGCCACTGCGAAGGTCTGTGTTCAATCTCAGGCCAGTCCATGTGGGATTTATGATGGACAAAGTGACATTGGAACAGGGTTTTCTCCGACTTCCGGTTTCTCCTGTCAGTATTATTCCACCAGTGCTCTATACACGTTAGTTCACCCATCACCGACGTCCTAACCTAATCTAAGCAACTGGCAGCGTTATTAATTAACACATTAAGAAAACTGCCAACCCGCACACTTCTACAAGGGAAAATGTCATATTTGTTCGTATAAAAAATCACAATCTTCGCTCCTAATCTGTTGGAATGCCATGTATGTTTTTGTCATAACTTGCACTCTACAAATGGACGGATGTATACCGCAGTAGTTTGAGTTACAGCGCTCTGAAGGTTGCTAGACAGGTGCCGTAGTAACGTCCATCTTCTACTCTCCAGCAAAACACCTGCAGTTTACTTTCAAGTGCTGCTCCCTCTCTGGCGTTAACTGCAAGGCGTCGTACCACGCAGGCAGTGGGGGTCTCACAAGTCACAATAATCATAAGGAACCATGATACGAGCATCTATATTCATTTGACGCCGATCCCAGTGGCCGCGCGGGCTAAGGCGTGGGTCTGCGGCCGCTCGCTTGCTGGGATTATGGGTTCGAATCCCGACGGGGGCATCAATATCTGTCTGTTGTGAGTGTTGTGTGTTGTCAGGTAGAGGTCTCTGCGACGGGCCGATCACTCGTCCAGAGCAGTCCTACCGAGTGTGGTGTGTCTGAGTGTAATCGTGAAGCTTCGAGAGTGAGGAGGCCCTGGCCCACTAGGGGCTGTTGCGCCATTGGGGGAAAAAAGTAATTCGACTGTGTTCTCCTGGAGAGGACAAACAGTTGCTCATTTATTTAAAAACTGCGCAACCCGAATGCAAAACATCGGATTATTATCACATTCAAAACTAGTTCACACATTTTGTCTGCATCTAACCGACTTCAGCTTGTCAGTAAATAGCGACGGTACGATGTGGGCTTGCCAGTATCAATTCACTGTCCAAATTCGCGACTTCTTATTAATAATCTGTTATACATTGATTGCAAATATATATAAATTTATGGTAAAGTATATGAAAAATTTTCACAGAAAAATATGCTATAAGTATTTCTATCTGATAACCCACATAAAAATTCAGATACTACCTCGCAATAAACACACCATCTGTATTACAGAGACCAACAGGCAAATGCTGTCGGACTCTTGACCCTTGAGGATGTGAACAAAACGTTGTCCCGAAACGTCGGTAAACAATTACCAAACGACACAGCGTAATACCTAAAAACACAGCAGATCTCATCAACGTCGCGGCGGAAGCCTGGAATTAAGGATAATGCTGTTTATGGAAAAAAGCGTCACATTTTATGAACACTATAATCAGCTCCACTGTGCAGAGTCTTTCTTGAGAAGCAGGTGTCAAATCAGGTGGTGCATATAGTTACCACTGTGCCTTAGTAAGTTACAGACTGTGTTCATGCTCATCGTGCAAAACACAGTATCTGAAGCTACGTTATTTTGGGACGTACGGTAGCGGTAGTTCCCCTAACCGACGACTGGACGCTGATGAAAGTACCTGAGCAATACCACGGTTGTGGCGGACTACAGTACAATAGCTTCGTTAGATGTGACAGAGTAATATAATGAATTTAGTTTATTAGAGTAAAGAACAATGACCAAATGTTCAACAACGTTACTTTATTTTTGTAATTGAAAAACAATTTTATAAACTGTTTCTCGAAACAGCAGAAAAATACTATATTATTTTAATATAAAGGGAGAATATTCGTAACTCAAATAATTCTCGTATAGGATTGTGAATTATTTACAGACAAATACGTAGTCTAATTTTAAACTGCCACGTCGGACGCGCATTATGTACGTTCTTGAATAGCGCGTAATGACGCTGAACGGAGGGGATATGATCGTGGCCGTGTTTCCTGTTTTCACATAAAACGCTGTGCTTTATATGCACGCAGCGACACACAGGTCATAAAGTGGAAAACTTCGCAATAAAGTTATCACTTCCGTAAGAAAAATACGCCAGTGACGGTAGCTGGGGAAGCAAACATCACTTTGTGGCACAGAATCCCAGCAGGAGTGACGGACGGAAGGAAATATTCGATTACGATTCCCTGGAGATGAAGAAAGAGTCCAAGTTTCCGAGACGAAGCAAATGTCTCGTGTCTGCCTCTGTAACATTCAATATCTCGCCACTATTACAGTAAATTCTATCAATTCTAACAGCAAGTCTCTTACCGGCACAACTCGGTCTCACAAACTTTACCTGTCAATTCCCAAGCTTCTGTTTTTGATATTTTCTAACACTTGAGGTGCCGAACAATGACTTATTTCTTCCAAAGCCTTGAACAGCGTCAACACGGATAAAGAATGGCTGGCTAAAATATCCAGCTGCGTGGCGCTTAGGACAGGGGTGCACAAATCCCGTGCGCCAGGTGTGTCCGCAGTATGGAACTTGCTTCATATGCATTTCCGGCACCTAAAATTTTGAAGTGGTCTTAGAGTTTTGGAAGATTTGTGCGCCCCTGCCTAGGCCTCGGTAAAGACGTCACCCAGTCAACGGAATCCATGCATTCTATGGTGCCAGATAGTGAACTGTTTGTAAGAACCAGCTACTGAAGGGAATTACGAGTCAGATGAATTCAGTCTTTAATATCCGTTTTAATATTATACCCGTACTTACAGCTACTTTTCCAAGGATTGGTCTAGGAGTTCCGGTTGTCTATTATTCCGTCAGGTTCGTCTATCATGTTGTCACGGGGCAGTCACAAACAGTCCGTAGGGTGTCTGTTCTCTGCAACACAGCGCTGCACGAAAGACAGACGTCAACATACGTTCATGCTTAATGTATTACTATTTATTGCTACTGATATTACCACCACCACCACAACCACAACCACCACCACAACCACAACCACCACCACAACCACCACCACAACCACCACCACCACCACCACCACCACCACCACCACCACCACCACCACCACCACCACCACCACCACCACCACCACCACCACCACCACCACCACCACCGCCTGTGTTACGTATGGATTCCTATTTCTTGATGAAAATTTTATGAATGGCCAAAGTGTAAAAAAAGATGTAAATTTTCTGTTATTTTCCTACGGTGGACCTAATGCAAAACACACGTACAAAACTCACTTCGTACCTTTATCAATATATATGCAGTAGCAGCAGCTGTTAAAGGCATGTGCGAGAACCGCGGTAAATTTCCCCGATGTGATTCAATTCCTTGTTTATAATGTTCACTCTCAGCGTGTGAGTAAACTTTGTTTTGAGTGCTCGCTTAGAATTATGTATGGTCGTACTGCGCTTTATGATGCTGACAAGGACGGCAACAGCATCGTGGCTGGACAAGGGGAACTTGTAACTGTTGCAGACGTGAAATGGCCAACTCTGACAACCGTATTTTGTTTACACATGACGTGAGCAATTAAACGTGTTGCTAGGCGATGACTTTCAACTGTTCAACCGTTTGTTGTCTTTAACAGGTAAAATAAGACTGTTACGTGAGAGTACTAAAACTACCGGAGAATAAGGTAAGGGTAAAGGTCCACTCGCCGACCCCAGTGGCCGCGCGGTGTAAGGCGTAGGTCTGCGGCCGAGCGCTTGCTGATATCGTGGGTTCGAATCCCACTGGGGACGTTTTTGTTGTGTCTGTTATATAAGGACAATAATACGGAACGTTAGTGACAGGAAGAAGGAAGGAAGAATTCAAAGGTAAAAAACGGATCAAAGAAACGAACAGGACGAGCAAAAATCCCGCCGGGGACATGAAGGCCCGTCTCTTGTGACAGCTGTGTGTTGTCAGGTAGCGGTCGCTGCGTCGAGCTGATCACTTGTCCAGGCGAGGCCTACGGACTGTGGTGTGTCACTGAGTGTGATTGTGAAGCCTCAATAATGAGGAGGCCCTGGCCCACTAGGGGCTGTTGCGCCATGGGGGAAAAAAATAGGTACATTTTTCCCTGTGTTGCTTAACCTTTTAAAGCCTAGCGGTAACTTAACATACGACCAGGTTTAACATTAAAAAATTCTACATGGTGCCCACATTGCGTTTATGTGTTTTGTACGGATCTCAGAACAAACAGCAACTTTTTGCCTTATAACACATTAA
>BLKM01000822.1:1424485-1429485 GCA_013340265.1 Coptotermes formosanus | reverse complement strand
TGTTTGTGTTGTGGACTTCAAACTGTAACTTTGTTGTGGTTTATTCACAAATTCGCCCCCACCGCCACTGCAGTAAAACACGTACAGTTCGAGGGACAAAGTCAACACTCTGAACGCACGCAGTTTACGTAACACACAGAAGCTTTGGAAACTAGGGCTCTCCTGTTGTACTGACTGAAAATGTTGGTGGGGTTTCAATAGCAGAGTTCCTTTAGGTCGCTTGCTGGGGCACGTTAGGGGGTTTCACGTTGGTAAGTGAATTTAGCCACAAACACTCTAAAAATTAAAAATAAACAGGGCTGGGGAAAGTGTAGTGAGATGTCAACATTTTTATAACGTTCTTTGCCTGAACTACCAAGTGAACAAAATGCAGTGTCGCTTGCCGCAGTGTCAGGCCGGTGTCAGCCTGACACATTCCCAGCCAGGGTCACAACATAAAGCAGTAGTAACCTTAAACGCCGCTCCCAGTGGCCGCGCGGTCTGCGGCCAAGCGCTTGCTGGGATCGCGGGTTCGAATCCCACAGGTGGCATGGATGTTTGTCTTGTACAGTGTTTGTGTTGTCAGGTAGAGGTCTCTGCGACGGGCCGATCCCTCGACCAGAGGAGTCCTAGCTACCGTGGTGTGTGTCTCAGTGTGATCAAGTGTAAATAAAACCCTCGACACCTGCTGTGAGTAGGTAGAAGAGGTAAGGACAAGAAAACGAAACGAAACGAAACGAAACGAAACGAAACGAAACCTTAAGCAAGAAAGAATACTCAAAACAAGAACGCAGTTTACTCACGTAATTGAAAGAACGTTTCTGAAACAAGTCTCAAATTGCATCCAGAAACTATACCACCATACTTGCACATCGCTGTAACAGCTGTGGATGCCGTACATACTGGTAGGAGTACGGAGCAAATACCATAACATATTTGGTTGTTCTCTGTTAGGTCCGCACTAGGAGACAGGCTGCGTGTTTAACCAAGTTATAAATTTTATTATCTACATTATACGAGATTGTTCTTGGACTGATTGATCCGTGATATGTTACACCGAAACGTCGGCCACCGAGTAAGAATCTCGGCTGCGCAACGTCCCAGAAGAGCGAAGGCCTTTGACCATCTGATGGGCCGACTGTCACCGAACGTGACGGGCACAGGACGCCACTCTGTCGCACTAACGTGGCACACATTTTGTTGTTCTGGTTTGCAGTCCCGTTTCATTCCCTGTACTTCGCAGGACCACTGCTTATGAACTCTCTTATTGACTCACGTTGGCAAACGCAGCGTCTTTCCAGAAGTATTCAGGTTACTGAGGTTACGTACATCTGAGGAGGACTTTTTTAATGATTACACATTGAAAATGAACCTTGTCACAGAGACTGAATACACACGACTTAAATGCGTAACACCTGAAATCATTCCAAATAATATATACAGTTCAGTTCATAGCAGAGTGTAAGTTTCGCCGGCCTGTCGCCGAGGAAGCCTGCTTTCAATCCCAGGCCAATCAGTGTGGGATTTGTGGTGTACAAAGCGGCACTATGACGGCTTTTTCTATCAATGCTTCATTATCCCTGATTTATCTGTCATCGACACTGCATAAGCATAGCAATTGATAGTGATCTGAAATAATACTCCTAAATAAAACGGCAGTTACACAGTCAGGATCTCAGGTACAGAGACCAATAAGGTAAACCATACGGAAGACGGCAAATGTACTGTGTGTTAAACAGAGCGTTTCTGCTTGCTAAAGCGGTCGATGGGTGCGGTTACTGGAATAATTCGTTTCGTAGTCCTGACTTCTTCTACCTACTCACAGCAGGTGTCGAGGTTGTTTGTATTTTCACTTGATCACACTCAGACACACTACAGTCGGTAGGACTCCTCTGGACGAGGGATCGGCCCGTCGCAGAGACCTCTACCTGACAACACAAACACTCACAAGAGACAAACATCCATGCTTCTGGTGGGATTCGAACCCACTATCCCAGCAAGAGCTTGGCCGCAGACCTACGCCTTAGACCACGCGGCCACTGCGATAGGCTACTGGATTAATATATTATTAAACCTGAATAACGCAGAACACATGATTAATATAAAGACTTAAGTAGGTAATTTGGCAACCATACTTCAGAAATGGCACAACAAGCATAGCTGCTTAAATGGTTTGCCAGAAATTCAACTTCTTGTTGCACTGACTAATCAGAGGCTTGTCACTGAGATGTCCAGAACACGCGGCTGTCAGCAGTCACCATGTATGTCTCGCGACGTGTGACGTGGTGCTAAGCCCCCTGCTGCAGCTTACAGGCTGCAGCGCACTGCGTTCATTCTTTCGAATTTGTGAAGAAACCGGCAGACGAATTCAGAATCTAAATGTGTTTGTGATACAGCAATAACATGAAAGTGGGCCGCAGTACTTTGAATTATAGTCCTTACTGACTATTACTGTTTTAATAATTTAACCCTTGAAAGACGAAGCGCATCTGTTTTATATAAGGACTCAGTGCGTACCGCGCTGTAAACACTCTCCACTTCGGTTATAAAAACCAGTCTCTTAATGTTTTATAAGGCAAAAGTTGCTGTTTGTTCTGAGATCCGTACAAAACACATAAACGCAATGTGGGCACCACGTAGAATTTTTTAATGTTAAACCTGGTTGTATGTAAAGTTACCGCTAGGCTTTAAATGTTAAGGCGTAGTGAAGACCGCACGCATCGCCTGCTTTAACATTAAACCACGCTGTATTTTGCCCACTTACACTATAGTTTTCTATTTGTATCGAATGCAAATCGATTTCCGAATCATATTAGCAGATGGGAGCTTGGAGTGATATCCACTGGGAGGTAGAAACTAAATTTTTATACATCTTAAATTAACCCTTTAAAGACGGAGGGTATCTGTTTTATATAAGGACTCAGTGCATACCGCAAAGTAAACACTCTACACTTCGGTTGTATAAAACAAGCTCTTAATGTCGTATAAGGCAAAAGTTGCTGATTGTTTTGAGACCCGTACAAAACACACAAATGCAATGTGAGCACCACGTAGAATTTTTGAACGTTTAACCGGGTAGTACGTAAAGTTACCGCTAGGTTTTAAAAGGTTAATTTAAAAAAAAATTACTTATTGCGTTTAATAACGACGCTGTGTTTGCTTTCGGAAGATTAAAGGAATGACGGCTGATGAAAAAATTTTTACTTTTCTTTTGCTGTATGAAATCTAGAGGTTTAAATATAATGGCACAGTGCAATTTTATTCTGTGCTTTATATGAATATGGAACTTGGCCAATGACATTAAAGGAATAACACGGACTGACGGTGCCTGAGTGGAGGATGCTCTGGACCTAAGCGGGACAGAGAGACAAGAGGATAGAGAAAATTACGTTACGAGAAGCTTCACAATTTATATTGGTCACCAAATATTGTTAGGATAATCATATCATGAAGAATGAGATGGGCGGGGCATGTAACGTGCATGAGACAGAAGAGAAATAAAAGCAGGTCTTCGGTGGGAAGCCTCTAGGAATGAAGCCATTTGGAAGAGCTGGGAATAGATAGAAGGATTATATTAACATGGATCTAAAAACATATGAAGGAAAGGCACCAGCTGGACTCACCTGGCCAGCGAAAGGGACCACTGAGGGGCTGTTATGAGCACGGCAGTGAGTCTCTGAGTTCCATAAAATTCCGGAAATTTGCTGACTAGCTGAGAAACTATTAGCTTCTTACAGCGGACCTTCTCATCATTTATTTAGTTTTAGTTTGTTTGCTATTTATTTTTGGAGGGTCATCCCACACAGATCCGTGAAGCTGGCATTTAGTAACTTCAGAATACACTGACACACAGCCACTGTAGTATGTGCTTCACTTTGAGGCCTGACGAAAACTCGGCGACGTTGCCTTTCCGTCCAGTGTTCGTCCGTTATCCGAAAGGGCGCTAGCGTGTTTGATGGTCCCCGACTTCATCCTTGTGATTCTGATAACAGCAGTATTAACCCTGTAAAGACGAAGCGTGTCTGTTTTATATAAGGACTCAGTGCGTACCGCGCTGTAAACACTCTCCACTTCGGTTATAAAAACCAGTCTCTTAATGTTTTATAAGGCAGAAGTTGCTGTGTGTTCTGAGATCCGTACAAAATACACAAAGGCAATGTGGGCACCACGTAGAATTTTTTAATGTTAAACCTGGTGGTATGTAAAGTTACCGCTAGGCTTTAAAAGGTTAAAATGCAGATGAGTATGGAGCATTGGTGGCATGATACTGACAGGGGAAGACCGAAGTACTCAAAAAACCTGTCCCAGTGCCACCCTGTTGACGACAAATGTCCCACAGACTGCCCTGGTATCGAACCAGACTCTCCGCTTCATAAGCAGGTGACGGACCACCTGAGATGTGGCACAATCTGAGAAATAACATTCGAATAAACTGCGTATAGACATTCAGTTCGTACCTCGCAGAGAGCACAATGTTTCTCCGTCAAAACGAATGTTGTTATATAAATAATAGCTATATACTGTAAGACTAATACGAATCAATTACACACATTGTGAGGGCAACTTCCAGCCTGACCGACTGCAAATTGCCGCTTTACGTCATTCGCCCTGTCACACCTCGCTCACTTATTGTGCCCTCCGTAATCCAAGGCTGGATGAAAATCCTCATGCATCATTAATCATTCATCCCGGGGCTGTCATTCACCAGTTCCAAGATATTTTCATCATTACCACGTGGCGGTGAAATAACAACTGCACGTTGGGCTAAAGCACCGGGTCATGTATCATGCTCATGTATCATGCTCATGTGTCGCTTTAAGGTGCGGGATTTTTAAAAACTGAACAGATATTTTCCAGAAATTTAGTCGGCTCATAACACGGAAGATTGGTAACAGGTCATGCATAATCCTGAGAGTAAACGTGACCTGTCTCTTTTGTTTACTGCGGAGAGCACAGTTTGGTGGTGGTGGTGGTGGTGATGATGGTGGTGGTGGTGGCGGCGGCAGCGGCGGCGGTGGTGG
>BLKM01000822.1:1391052-1403802 GCA_013340265.1 Coptotermes formosanus | reverse complement strand
AGTGCGTACCGCGCTGTAAACACTCTCCACTTCGGTTATAAAAACCAATCTCTTAATGTTTTATAAGGCAAAAGTTGCTGTTTGTTCTGAGATCCGTACAAAACACATAAACGCAATGTGGGCACCACGTAGAATTTTTTAATGTTAAACCTGGTCGTATGTAAAGTTACCGCTAGGCTTTAAAAGGTTAATTACTATACGTAACACGTCCCTAAACACACAATAGCTATAGGCCCGTTTATGTGTTCAATCAGATTCGTAAACAAATGATCATTATTTTGTAAAAAGCATTAATCTGTCAATGCTTGTGATGGAAATGATGTGTTTTCTGTGAGGTACGAACCGGTTTATTAAATAACAATAACAATGATGTGAACTTCAGTAAAGGTTTAAAGTGAAGAAGGGCAGTTATTGCCGTTAGATTCAAAGAAAGTTTCCATTCACAGTCATTATTCTTCATGCATAAAAAGCTGCACAGTTTGGATAGCAAAAGTACTGAAGCGGTAGTTAGGTCGACGGCTGCAGTGCCCACAGTACCAGCTGACGCTGAACTGGAGGATAGAAACGGGAATTACACGTCAACCAGCGTCACACAAAGTACAGATTGCCTACTTGTCCTTTCGAAAAGCGCTGACCTGAAGCAGTTGTACTTGAAACGAAGGTTGCGGCCGTGTAGTGAATATATTAGAGATGTGCAGGTTTAGAATGTGGGCCCCAACACCGACCCTTATCCGGCTTTTGCTCAGTAAACATCACCAAGTACCACTCCCTTTCTGTCTTTCAGACGTTCCGCAGTCCGTGTGTCACAGCACACACAAAGCCCGCCAACACAAAAGCCGACAGATAATATTGCCACTGTACTACATGGGTGTGGAGGCACTGCGCTACAAGCCGGAAGGTCGCGGGTTCGATTCCCGATGGTGTCATTGGAATTTTGCATTGAAATAATCCTTCCGGCCGCACTGTGGCCCTGGGATCGACTCAGTCTCTAAAAGAAATGAGTACCAGGATTATTTCCTGAGGGATAAAGGTGGTCGGTGCGTAGGGCTGACAACCTTACCACCTTCACGTGCCGACTGTCTTGAAATGTCGGAACCTCAACCTCCTGGAACCCTCAGAGCCTGTCCAGGCCCGTCACAGGGATTGTTTTAGCTTTACCGCATGGCTGTGAGGGCAAACTCAGGTATTGCCTCTTGTACTCCGCCTGCATTTCTTTTGTCACGATAGCTTGTCTTTGACCTTATCACTTCACATGTTACACAGCCCGCGATAATAAATTGTGCTTAACTGGGCATGCCCCATACAGGTGTACTGTGACCATGGTGACATGGCAACCACGTCAGCTTAAATTAACCGTTTCAGTCAACAACCACTGTACTATGAATAGTAAATAAGGCGTATCAGTGATAACTGTTTTACAGCCGACTGTAGAAACTCAGCCCTGTTAAACCATGCGTAGCCGGGGGGGGGGGGGGGGGGGGGTGGGGACCATGCAACAGATAGTGTTGCAAAACCGGCATCATCAGCTTGCATATGGTTTTATTCGCTTCAAATTACAAAATTTCTCCGGGAAAGAACGCATATGTAATTAAACGAATGTTATTATATTTACGTAGTGACGTCAAATTGATGGACTGTTCGGTTGAACAGGATGTGTAAGAACTGTGAGCCTGCAAGGGTGTGGCAATTATGTCGGCCGAAGCACGCTACTCACAATCTTGTGACCCGCTGCTAAAATTCCACACACACAACTGGGACAGCCTGTCGCAGAAACACACCTGTTCCACTCAATAACCCTACAGGCCAGGGGCGCCAGGGCATATTGCTTTTTAGTTTTTTCAATCTTGTTTGTGGATATCTGTTAGGACCGCTTGGATGGGGGACTGGCCCGTAGCAAGTTTTCTTGTACGGAGACCAGAAAGACATCCATATCCACGACGGGATTCTAAGCCACGATTCTAAGCCACGGTTCTAAGCCACGGTTCTAAGCCACGGTTCTAAGCCACGATTCTAAGCCACGGTTCTAAGCCACAGTTCTAAACCACGGTTCTAAGCCACGGTTCTAAACCACGGTTCTAAGCCACGGTTCTAAGCCACGATTCCGGTGTCTGAGAAGCAAAGTGTAGCACATTTATATATGTGTCACGTGTATATAGACTAACTGTTGCCCTTTGTTCCTAAATATACTTGTTGGCGTAAGAAAACATTCCAGTTTCAAGTGTGAAAATTCTTGCTCTAACAATCAACTTTCATACTTACGGCTATGATCCTATGTAAATACAACGAACACCAATACACACATTATTAATGTGACCTGGGCAGGAGAGGCCTATGTGTTAAGCTTGAGAGAAAAGGAAACTGCACACAAACGTTTCGTCACGAAACCTGAAAGGAAAAGGTGTGTGCGCAGACAACATTAAGTGGAACTTAACCCTTTAAAGACGAAGCGTATCTGTTTTACGTAAGGACAGTGCGTACCGCGCTGTAAACCCTCTCCACTTCGGTTATAAAAACCAGTCTCTTAATGTTTTATAAGGCAAAAGTTGCTGTTTGTTCTGAGATCTGTACAAAACACATAAACGCAATGTGGGCACCACGTAGAATTTTTTAATGTTAAACCTGCTGGTATGTAAACTTACCGCTAGGCTTTAAAAGGTTAAAGGTGTAGGGTGTGAAAATATGGAACAGATATGTCCAGAACACGGTGGACGTCAAACGTATATTTTGAAGTCTTGTAAAAATTGGTCAGTTACTCCCTCCTTCATGCAGTCTTAACCCTTTAAGAGGCGAAATGTAATCTGTTTTATGTAAGGACTCAGCTCGTACCGCGCTGTAAACACTCTCCAGTTCGGTTATAATAAACAATCACCTAATGATGTATAAGGTAAACGTTGCTGTTTTATCTGAGATCCGTACAAAACACATAAAAGCAACGTGAGCACCATGCAGAACTTTTCCATGTTAAACCAGGTGGCTAGATAAAGTAACCGGTAGGCTTTAAAAGGTTAAAACATCTACTGTTTGTGTGCGACTACTGCCTTGGTATGCGGCAAAGTGTACGATCCGATACAGAGTGTGGGAAAATTTGCATTAAACTGCAATACACGCACTTTTACATCTTGTAACGCGATCAGACTGCTGCAATGTGCAATGACATTTGTGGTTAAGAAAAAAAAAGCACCATAACAACAATCAATTGTTAGACATTAATAAAGCATAACATGTGCTGTGGGCAATGCAGCTGGCCGTCACTTTTAATTAGCGGTTATCCGGATGGGCAAGTACAAGTACGACAGCTGTAACATCATGTTGGGCGGCATGTAACAAAAAGCAATAACAAACACACAAACAAACAAATACTAACTGTGAAGCAAATCATATTCTGACGCAATACCAAACCGAAAGAATATCACAGTCATGAAACTTCAATCATCTAATTTTGTCACACACCATATTCCGGAATCAGGAAATTTATATGAAGTGGCTGGTTTCAAAATGGGTTGGCGAGCGACATCGCAGTGAATCGTGCAATCTCTGTATTGTGGTAAATAGTGTGGGGTCTTCTCTACCCAAAAAATATACAAACACTTCTAATCTTCCACTTCCATAATTATTTCCTTTAACCCTTTAAAGACGAACCGTATCTATTTTATATAAGGACTGAGTGCGTACCGCGCTGTAAACACTCTCCACTTCAGTTATAAAAACCAATCAGGTAACGCTGTATAAGGTAGATGTTGCTTTTTGTTCTGAGATCCGTACAAAACACATAAATGCAGTGTTAACACCATCTATAATTTTTTACTTAAAATCCGGTGATATGTAAAGTTACCGCTAGCCTTCAAAAGGTTAATGTCAGTGCACTCTGTTGAACTGTGCATTAGAAATCGTCCAATGAAAGAAGAAAATTAGAGAGAGTTCGGTTTTTCTTATCAGCACGACACTGCTCTGCTGAGTTAATTCCGCACAACAAAGAGTACGTTCACTCTTTACTGAGCAGCTGATAGCCTTTCATTTAAAACAACCCTGCATTTTGTTGAATCCAAAAGTTCAGTTAAGTAGTCTCAAAACCCTGTCCTCTTCCAAATGAACCCAGCTCATGCCCTCCCAACTTATTTCGTTAATATCTGTTTTATTGTCACATACAATTAGTTTGTTTTACGCCTAAGTGGACCCTACACTCAGGTTTCCCAGTCCATTTCGTATGAGATTTGCAGCGGAGAGTGTGGCTCTAAAATATGTTTCTCTCCCAGTACATCGGTTTTCCCCTGTCAGTATCAGTCCACCAGTGCCCCATACTCATCTTCGTCTTAACACTACTCGTAGCAGAAAGACAAATTGGCAAAGCCTGGGCAGTACTGGGCAGGAGAACGAAATTCGCAGTGTTTTCCGTGTTTAAAAGACATAAATACCACGAATGCAAATTTATTTTCCGGTTGAAATTTTTCCGTTCCGCCATTTTTATTACCACGGGCTGCAACTGTCATATTTCTTTATGCTATGTAACTCGCTCAACATGGGTTTTGGAGCGGTATCTAGCTTTTAATTAAAGGAGACAAGACAAGGCACGAGGCGACAAAGCCGGAGGTTCCCTGTAAATATGTGAATATGTATGAGTCCTGGCGGGTCCTGTCACAACTGTTACAGCTTATGCAGTGTTCCGGCTACCACAACACCCGACAAAGACACAAATATCGTTCTGTAACACGGGTTACGCAATATAGCTAGATAATGAGCAACAGTGTAAATGTGATTTTCTGCCCAGCGCTACGCTGACATCCGCAAGAAAATTGTTCAGTTTGAAGGTTCACAGGCTTAGCATGCGCATCCTGCTGGCAAGATCAGTATGGAACATTCGTGGGATAGTACTGACCGGGGAAAAGTTAAGTTTGTGACAGGAATATTTCCCAGAGCCCAGTCCACCAAAAATCTCCTATACAGTGGACTAAAATAGAACCCGGGATTCCGTGGACTATAAATATCAGTTTCTACGACAAGTGTGAAGTTTAGTCCGTACCTCAAAGTAAACGCGTACGGTCCCCATTATAAAGACGAATCGGGTAATCATGTGCAGGGTAAGACTCAGCCTTCGTTTGGAAACTGGCAATTACACGTCAGTGGCAAATGCAATGTGTCGTTAGAACGTGGAATGCAGAATGTCGTCAGAACGTAAAATGCAGAGTGTCGTTAGAACGTGGAATGCAGAATGTCGTCAGAACGTAGAATGCAGAATGTGATCAGAATGTAGAATGCAGAATGTGGTAAGAATATAGAATGCAGAATGTCGTCAGAAGGTAGAATGCAAAATGTGGTAAGAATGTAGGATGCAGAATGTGGTCAGAACGTAGAATTTCCGAATGATAAAGCAAGCGATGTATGTGGGAGAATAATATTTAAATGAACGATAAATGGGATGGAAATGCGGGAATTGGATTTATGTGGCTCAGGAAAGGTTCAATTGACGCGCTTTTCTGCACATGGTAATGCAGATCAGGGTTGCATAAAAGGCGGGAGACATCCGAACTAGCTGAAAGACGGACTATGCACCAGTCGCACATATGGTGCAATTGCCCCTGCTTAACCGGGTTCAAACTGCCGTTCCAGCGCGTCAATATTGAAGTGTTTGCCATATCTAATCGAGCCTTTACCATTCAGCTGTTGGCAGCATTTCGTTTCCTGGCGTCTTCAGCTGGAAGTGCTAACCCAGTCTATGCAATAATATTCACGCAGAAGAACCAATATTGGTGTCTCAAAGTAAATATTTGAGGTTAGACTTTATATAGCCTAGAGCACAAATAAACAAAAATTCTTGTCGTGTAAAAGCATCTAAACTGTAACTGGCACTCGAAACATTTGCAGCTTATAGAACCTATCGGACATATAAAATACGGGCACTGCTGTCACTCGACTCACGTTCGGAAGATATGGCTGCACGTCTAGCAACTGCAACAGAAGTTTTAATTGGATAAATATTAGTTCATAAGCACGAGAACACAGAGATAATACTCCTATCAGGCCTTCGTTTGCTGCAGAGAACGTAGCAATAAGAAGCAACATGAACGGGTGACTAGAATGAATTGCCACAGCTTACATCAGGGGTATCCAAAAGCTGGGTCGAGGGCTTCAACCAACCCTACACCTTTCCAAACCGGCCCGAGCGGTACGGTGTGACTGCAAGAACAGTACGGGTATTATTTGATTAGTCGGTGAAAATAATATTGAGAAAATGAATGTTTTGCTTTGTTGAATTCCGACGTTTCCGAATTACTATTTTAACCCTTTAAAAACGAAGCCTGTCTGTTTTATATAAGGACTCAGTGCGTACCGCGCTGTAAACACTCTCCACTTCGGTTATAAAAACCAATCTCTTAATGTTTTATAAGACAAACGTTGCTGTTTGTTCGAGATCCGTACAAAACACATAAACGCAATGTGGGCACCACGTAGAATTTTTTAATGTTAAACCTGGTCGTATGTAAAGTTACCGCTAGGCTTTAAAAGGTTAACTTTCTTCATACTGACATTAGAACACGTTGGTTGTTCCACTGTTGTGCTGTCAGCACAAACGAACACACAGTGCCTTAACAGAAAAACAAACAATAACTGGGTAGTTACGGAATACAGCTAGATTGTGTTTGGTACATGGCAAATCGTGACAGCAGTAACGGCTACAAATAAATGTCACAAAAATTTTAAGTATTTTATTGCAGAGCCGGAATAGGCCGGTCAGTGTCAGGACTGCCTTTCCGACTAGCGGATACGGGGTTCGGTTTCAGGCAGGTGAAGATATTGTTCTTTTCTCCACAAGGTCCAGCGCGGTTCAGCCTCCCATTCCACGGCTTGTGGGTGTTCTTTCGCCGGGAATAAAGCGGCCGGGGCGTGAAGGTACGCATTTATTTCCCAAGTTAGCTGTACCCGTACTCCTTTATATTCCTCTCATGGCGCGCACACAGCGACTTCAAACTTTTTAAGCACACTGTTACCGATTATATTTCTACACGTCATTTAAGCACGATTCAAATATAATATTTAATGTATAATGAAATAAAATGAAGGTTTTATGTGTAAAACAACTGATGTACAGCTGGTGTTAGAATCTATCACCAATATATTCCATCCGAAAATTTCCAACACCCACTTTGCATATGTAAACTGCTGCAGATGACGCACTGATAGAATGAAACGTGACGCATTTTAAAAATTAAATTACGGTAGATATGTATGCTTTTGATGTAAATACAATTGATCAGCCGCCTTTCTGAGTCACGATAACTTACCAATATTTCATTCTGAGCCTACAAATTGCAAAGATATGGGGGTTTCATGTATGTAATTGCTAATGCCAGGGCGAAACATATTCAAACATTTATTCGGACTGATAAGCACGGATATTTCGGAGAAATCTACTGCCTCCGTATGGTAACACATCTCACTTTTCTACCTTGATGATGCTAAACGGCACGTCTTTCCGAAAACTGGTACGTGCTTACCAAACCACAGTGCATCACATGCCAATTGAACATTCGCAGCTTTGCATCTGTGGAGCTGCGTCTTGCGTAGAGCTTGCCTCAGCCGACGTTCGAACCCAGACGATCGTCCCACCCCTGGCTTACGTCATTTATATTGCTCGCGATCAAATGGGACGTTCCGCCTGTGGCGCTGAGCGTCGGGATGAGTAATGAGACACAGCGATACACTTCTTTGCGGGACAGTATCAAGTTACAAGTGGGGTGGGGGTGTATTCCTGTAAAGATTGATGTCTGTTCTGATATATATTGCTATTGGCGCATCTTGGGTATTTCTGCGGATTGCTGCGCGAGTTGAGTGCCTCCACCATTAGCGTCACATCTCGCAAGTAACAGGCAATGAAATGCCGACTGTTAAATTGTGTGCTCAGACACAAGAGGAACTGACATCACAATGCGCACAAGATAAACAGATCATGTAGTATGCATAGAGAGATAAGTAATCCGGAGTTTATTTGGACACCCTGAAGGGAAAGGCCATGTGGAAAAATCCGGCGTACGTGGGAAGATGCTATTAAAACTTGTTTTAAAGATACACCGTAGGAAGGCGTGGAGTGGATGTATTTGGTTATGGGACGGGAATAGTGACGGGATTTTGTGAATACGATAATGAACTTGTGGGTTCTATAAAATGAGGGGAATTTCTTGACTCGCGGAGCAAGCATGGCGTTCTCAAGGACTGTGCTGCATGGAGTTAGTTAATTAGTTGATGTTAGATACAACCGAATGTGCTAATGGTGTAACATGAAGCTATTTAGCGGACAATTGTAAGGGCGTGTAACTCTCCACCCCTCTGTAAGCAGCAGTAAGTTACTTTATACTGTTCTGTTTTCAAGTGCATTTATGTGACAGTTTGAAGTACCTAACACGGTGACGTCATTCTCGTCACTAAATTGCATTCCTATTGTGCTCTTAGTATGCCGAGTAGTGGAGTAGCTGCTTACCACTGCTGCTGACACCACTTTAGAACTGAAGATGGAGTCACTGTACCCCTCCGAATAGTTTGTAACCAGTTACAAGACGCCCCCATAATGTTGCGATCAGAAACACCGTAAAAGAGCCTTAAATGTATTAAATGTATTAACACATCCATAAGACTGAAATAACTGGGAATTACACAGACACATGCACACATACGTGCACATATATCTATGTATTGTACAGCGACACTACACAGACACATGCACACATACGTGCACGTATATCTATGTGTTGTACAGTGACACTACACAGACACACGCACACATACGTGCACATATATCTATGTACTGTCACTGTACAGTACACAGACACATGCACACATACGTGCACATATATCTATGTACTGTCACTGAACAATACACAGACACATGCACACATACGTGCACATATATCTATGTATTGTACAGTGATACTACACAGACACATGCACATATACGTGCACATATATCTATGTACTGTCACTGTACAGTACTCAGACACATGCACACATACGTGCACATATATGTATGTATTGTACAGTGACACTACGCAGACACATGCACACATACCTGCACATATATCCACGTACTGTAGAGTGACACTACACAGACACATGCATACATAGTGCACATATATCTATGTACTGTACAGTGACAGTACACAGACACATGCACACATAAGTGCACATATATCTATATATTGTACAGTGACACTACACAGACACATGCACACATACGTGCACATATATCTACGTACTGTACACTGAGAGCACACAGACACATGCAGACATACGTGAACATATATCTATATATTGTACAGTGACACTACACAGACACATGCACATATAGTGCACATATATCTATGTACTGTCACTGTACAATACACTGACACATGCACACATACGTGCACATATATGTATGTATTGTACAGTGACACTACGCAGACACATGCACACATACCTGCACATATATCCACGTACTGTAGAGTGACACTACACAGACACATGCACACATAGTGCACATATATCTATGTACTGTACACTGACAGTACACAGACACATGCACACATATGTGTACTACAAATAAAGAGTTTACTGTCACGGGTATCACGTGCATCGTACATACCGTTCTGTCTGGCTAAACCTTGTGGGTTTAGAGTGGAACTTATGAAACTGGGGACTTCGATCTCAAATCGCTACGCAAAATTTATCCAGTAACTTGGTTATTAAGGCTAAAAACTGAGAACCTGAAAAATTAAAAAGCAGACAAAATGCCTCACTGTTTGTGAAAATGACGACGAACCGCATGACAAGACATGCATGACACAGGCTTTATTTTATAGCCCTTAAGAATTAAACTCACTTAAAAAGGTGAAGGTCAGGTTGTCTTACGGCATACAGAGGGAGGAAAGGTGTGGCTCCACCCATTCTTAACCCTGGCACTACATGGAGGACAGTGGCCAGCCTCGCATGTCTGCAGCCTTACTTTCGGAGAAAGAACTCCTGGTACCCATTACATAGCAAGCTTGTTGGTTTCCAGAGTCTATCTTGGCTGTTTTAGAAAGTAATGTAAAATCCATTGCCCTATCTAGGAAGGCTGTATTTCCTAGCCTGTAGGCCAGCCGCAGCACACACTACACAGTCGCGGCTGCCTGAATGATCCAGTCGTTTACGTACTTTATCACAGGCCTAAGGAAGTACCGTTTTATACCACGAGTCATGTATAAGTAAACAGAGAAATTACTGTGCTTGAATCTGTGAGCATCAACCATAGCAACAGAACTCATACATACGTCAAAACTTTTCGGAACCCCTAGGAAGATTCCGAAATACAAACCGGCAAAGAAGGCCTGGACAGACTGTGCGAACTTCAGCTTACAACATTGTGTGGAACGCGGCTGCAAGTTGTTGCCGTAACGCTGTAAACAGCACCAGCAGACTCACACACTGCAATTCGTTGGAAACGCAAACCCGCAATAGATCCACATAAAAACTCTGAACTGCAAAGCGGTTACTTCAGCCTAACTTTATGTGACGGTCCGTCGAATGTGATTTGTTTGCTATTACACGCCCTGCGCCCTGTTCAGTCCGTATCACACGCCGCGCGTTGATAGTGTCATCACTCAACGCTCAGGCTACAGCGTCCTGTAACTGCCCTCCGTGCAGACAACCCGAGAGTTCAGTAGATGGCTGTATACGTGAGTCGTTCATCTTGCAGGGCACGTCAGCTTTTCGTGGTCGATCGAGGAAAGACGCACACACGCGGGTCTGGTGTTTGCACTCTGTCATCACTATATCATCACAGTATCATCGGGCCGAAAGTAAAGCTGTCGCTGTCCGAGCATGTACGGGAAGCAGAAATTCAGCGCTACTCATTCCTGACCTTGACACTAGATGGATGTGTGGTCACGTTCGTGTCATGGCTGCGTGACACTTAAGAAAGAACCTCGCGGTAATCGATGAAGAGGAAGTTGGGTGGGGATCCAGATCCGGTCTGCACGTTTTACAAAAGAGAATAAGTCTGTATGTGTAAAGTGTGTAAATAAGTGAAGTGATGTGAAGTGAAGTGAAGTGTTGTGTGTAAATAAGTGAAGTGATGTGAACGTGTTCTGAAACGTGTGTGTGTGTGGGTATATTGTATTCGTGTGGAAATATTACATTGTATTTCTATGGGTATACAGTACTGTATTGTATTTGTGTACGTGTATTGTGTTTATGTGAGTATATTGTATTTGTATTGTATTTGTGTACGTATATTTTGTTGTGGGGATATATTTTATTTGTACTGCATTTGTGTACGTATATTGTATTTGTGTAGGTATATTGTACTTGTATGGGTAGAGTGTATTTGTGTAGGTATATTGTATTGTGTGGGTATATTTTATTTGTATGGGTATATTGTATTTGTGTAGGTATATTGTACTTATGTAGGTATACTGTATTAGTGTAGGCACATTGTATTGTGTGGGTGAACTGCTAATACGTGTACTGCAATTTGTGCTGTTCCGTTTATGTATGTGTTATTGTATTGTGGTGTCTGTACTGGTGTAAGACTGCTGCCACCGGGTGAAAACCCAATTGCAGTAAGAAATAATAATAATAATAATAATAATAATAATAATAATAATAATGAACCTCGGATCGTAGAGCCTGTAGCTACTGGCTGAGCTATGTTCCGTGTGCTAGTCTGCTAATCGCATCGTTACACTATCGACAAATACAAATACTTCTTTAAATTTCCATAATTTTCCCCCTTCATTACGCTGTATTGTCACAAGTCTGTAAGGACGAAATGTAAAATATTTTACTTAACACACCTCGGCCTATTTTATGCCACCTCCAGCGATATCCGTAGGAAGCCGCCAAGGCTCTGACGTCACACCATAATACTCTTCTAATAATACCGTTACGTTTGTAAAACTTTATGGCGGGGTTAGATTTTATAAAACACTACGACAGCGTAAAGTAGAACTTTTAATACTTTTCTGTGGACACGCCTGAGGATGTTGTGGAATATAACAACACAAGTACAGGCAGTGACAGTCACACTGGCAGGGCAATCTTCTTTCTGCCTCTCTGCCTTAAGCGAGCTTCAGCTCGTTCACTTTACAGTGTAGTGGTTTCTGCTTTCCTGCCATCTCATTCGATAGACTCTATATGGGAGATCGTCCCTCCAGCAGCCTGCATTGCTGTTCCGAATGCACGCCGACACACGTATCTTCCACGTGGTGTTCAAAAAAGAGACCAACTTTTCTATGTCCAGCAGCTATCGTTCCTTACGGGGGGCGGTTATGCAGCTGGCTGAACCTCCTTGATGGTGGTACCAAATCCAACAAACTTACGTAAGTGTACGACAATATATTATACACACCGTATACTTCCTACAGGTTTCGGCCACTCATGTGGCCATCTTCAGGGAGGTCCATTACAAAGGATAGATATATGGAAATATTACAGAAGTATTAGAACGAATGCAGAGATATAAAATATTAAATCTTAAAAATAATACGTAGTTTAAAATGCATATTAAAGATTAAAATAGAGATAAAAATATCTGTGATTGATTCTGATGGGTACCGGCTAGTTTGTGCGTAGCACACATACATACACACACACACACACACACATACATACGTACACACACACACATACATACATACGTACACACACATACACACACATACATACGTACACACACACACACATACATACACACACACATACACACACATACATACGTACACACACACACACACACACATACAT
>BLKM01000822.1:1330386-1384559 GCA_013340265.1 Coptotermes formosanus | reverse complement strand
TGTATGTATGTATGTATGTATGTATGTATGTATGTATGTATGTATGTGTGTGTATGTATGTACGTACGTACGTATGTACGTACGTACGTATGTACGTATGTACGTATGTATGTATGTATGTATGTATGCATGTATGTATGTATGTATGTATGTATGTATGTATGTATGTACGTATGTATGTCGTTCTGTGGCATAATATCTGTGGCAAAAAATCTGCACCCAAACCACCGAAAGGATATTTTTGCACTTCGACAATTTAAATTTTCGTCGTGTCTAAAAGCCAGTCACTATTTTCGGACTTGTCCAACCTTAACAAACCCACCTTACATAAAACTGTCCAGTTACTGTACGCGCCGCTACACTGACTGCGTTTTAAGTCAACGCTATAGCCTTAAAACACGAATTTTGTTTCTGTCACGTAACGAGTATTTTGTGATTTGCTTAAGTATTTAAAATCAGTTACAATCCAAATTTAAACTTTCAAACCGATAGGCCTATTTTCGTTAATTACTGTGACGGATTCCTCAAGGCGATCATTCTCTCCGCACAGACACGGACACGGACACGGACACAGACTTCTCTTGGTCATACTGTCTGCAAGCAGCCCGCATACTTTCTTATGGCGAAACTGAGAGTATAAAGATCAACGCCCTTCCCTTTGCACGGACGGCGCTGTTACATTCGAGCGTCGTTACATTTCCACCGCAGACATTTGTCTTCGTCACGAACTATGACAGCCTCATAACGGTGCAGCAGAAACAACCGCAAAGCCACTTCCTTAATTATACATCAAGTGTCACCTACTTACAAATGATGAATAAAAAGCAAACTGTACACATCTTGTCCGTCACTGTACGCAGTCGAGAGCTGGGACAGCTAAGTCAGTAGATGACTAGAGTACGGGCCGGATAGCTAGGTCAGTAGAATGAAGAGACTGGATAGCTATGTCAGTGACTAGGGCGGAAAGTTACGTCATTAGAGTGACTAGACTACAGGCCGGATAGCTAAGTCAGTAGAATGAACAGAGTGGGTAGCTATGTCAGTGACTAGGGCTGAAAGTCAAGTCGGCAGAGTGACTAGACTGGATAACTAAGTAAGGCGACTAGTCTGGGTAGCTACGTCAGCAGAGTGGTGGGGCTGGATGTTGCGGTAGGCCTAATCAGAGTTCGATTGCATCGCAAAATATTTGAAATAAGGTTAGCAAGCCCCAAAAACACGTTGGCCGTTATATTAAATTACGCTGCACAAGTCACACATTCCAGCAGTGAACTACTCAGACAAACTTTGGCACTTCCCGTCAGCTGACGCAGTTTCCACAGATCGCTCCTCCACTGACCTTCTCCTTTCGGGCTTGTCATCAGATGCCCCGGCTGCACCGCTGCTTTAGTCTTATTGTGCAGTTCCACTGACCCACTCGGACACGTTACTGCACAGCCCTTGAGCGACGATTTGATATCATGACGTCACTGTCTGTACACGCTGCGAAGTCGTAAAAGTCTATAAAGAAATCTCCACAGAATATTGGCAGCACAGCAACACTGTGTTGGCGAAGAACACTGTAAACCTCCTCAGTTCTGTTACTTGCTCAAATAATATTTTAATTTTTTCTCTAACTCCCACAACGTTTATAATGCTGGACAGTATAACCGGATGAATATAGAAGCAGTGCTTTTGCCTGCTTTTTGCAAGAAACGTCGACAGTGCACGCAGTAAAAACTTGTGCAACAAACACGAGTACACAGCTATTAACTTCTGTCATCTCACAGTTCCGTCGTATATGATTTTCATGAAAATGAGAGACAAACAAACAACTCCTGCTTACACCAATTATGTAATAATACCAAATTACATATTTTTCCACGAATTTTGTAGTTATTTCCACATGCCATTTCAGTTCAGTCTAAATTAGTCTAGCTGTTTCAGACATCAAACATGCAGATGGACATGACACGCCACTGCTTTTCCAGCATGTGTCCAAAGAACACGTTAGCTGAGACTGCAAAAAGCCTCCTTTAAATGAAGCGGGCTCTTAGGTAGTCCCGGGCGTATAAAGACGCCTTCTGACGTCACAGGCCTGTGCTCAACAGGAAATTACAAGTGGGGAAATGTCTGTCAGGTTGCTGTCGTACACGGCTTTGCGCCGTCTGGTCGGGGTTCAGTCCATCACTTGACCGGACCGCAGCAATAGCGCTATGCCTGTATGACCTCTTAACCCTTTAAAGGCGAAGCGTATCTGTTTTATATAAGGACTCGGTGCGTACCGCGCTGTAAACACTCTCCACTTCGGTTATAAAAACAAATCTCTTAATGTTTTATAAGGCAAAAGTTACTGTTTGTTCTGGGATCCGTACAAAACACATAAACGCAATGTGGGCACCACGTAGAATTTTTTAATGTTAAATCTGGTGGTACGTAAAGTTACCGCTAGGCTTTAATAGGTTAATGTAACTCTTTACGCTTCTTGACTGCACACCGCACGCCCTGAACAGTCGGTTGTCGCCGTCTACTGGTTAACACTCCTGGTTTGTTTTCGGAATATCCCGGGTTCAAATCTCCACACTGATACTTGCTGTCCTTACTGAAGATCTCAGTGTGTTTTCTCAGTCCTCTCTGCCTGACAAGTGGTTGGATAGTGCTTACTAAGACAAAATCAATCTGAAGCACGATTTTTCAACCTGTTATGCACTATCATCCTATTATCTACACTATGTAAACTGAGCTATCAGACCGTCATTAAATAGAACTGGCTGAAGACAGCGCCCACTGAACACCCCAAAGCCCTTGCACTTGGCGGGAATCGCGGTCCTTCAGCTGTCCAGGTCGCAGCCTGACCAGTTCAATTCTAAAATTCAGTGCTTCACATTTCAGCATATTCACACAACGAACAGTATTCAGTTGGTATGAACCCACACAGTGTATGATTTAAAATTGTCAGTAGCAGATATACACAATAAGAGCTTGCGGTGCAAGGCACCTGCAGTTTGTAGAGTATGCACACACTGTTCTCAGTACAGTGCATACCCATCACTGCACTGATATCTCACCAATAACCACGGCATCTGTGCTCGTGTCTGAAGCGATCTCTCTCAAATATCTGAACAGTTGAAATCGGTTATTCGTCATGTCTACGTCAAGACGGCATATTACAAAAAAATGCTACTTTAAATGTGAAGCGGCATCAAGACGGGTAATAATTCATATGAAAGTCCCACAGAAAAACAGACATTTGGAAGCTAAGAAAATATTTGCTTCATTACAGAGCCCAGCTTTACAGGCATTGCGATTTTAACCGCAGCTTCATTATAACCTCTACAGAATTCAAACACATCAGTTGCGGAACAATGCACGCAGCACCGCAATTCTGATGTCATACTAAGATCGGAGAAAGCTGTACGTTCTGTGGCTACAGTCAATCTACTTTGCAAATGAATGGTACGGGGACACCCTGTCGGTTTGTTTCAACATTCTGTATTCATAATTTTATGCTCCATAGGATATCTTAGAAGTTAATAGCAATCAGCAGTATAGTCATTAGGCAAAATTAAGGGAGGATAAAATGAGAAAGATCCCCCCCCCCCCCCCCCATCTCTGAAAATTCTAACGAACTTCTGTTAAAATTATTCGAAAATCGATACCCACCCCAGAGAATGAAAGAATGGGGCATATTGGAAACAGATGAGTAGCAAATAATGACACTGATGAATAAATGGGTGAATGGGTGGATGGATGGATGGATGGATGGATGGATGGATGGATGAATGACTGAATCAGCGAATTAATGTAGCTCTAATGACATTCCAAAGATACCATTGTTACTTTATATTCCATCGGATTTAACATTTACAAATTCTACGTTCTGCCCACACGGTGTGCTTATGTGCTTTGTATGAATCTCAGAACAAACAGCAATTAATTGACTGAGTTTTCTAACCGAGGCAGAGTGTGTTTACTGCGCGGTACGAACTGATTCTTTAAATATAATTGGATTAGTCTTCAAGGGGCCAAGATACTGTCGAATAATTCTCAATGTTTTCCAGTTACGCAATATTTACCACAGCACACCAGAAGCTAAAATCTTTGCACTCGCGCCACAAAGTGCAGTGCTGTGTTTCGTGTAATTCCCTATTAGCAAAGATTATTTGTCTAAAGGGTATTAATCGGATAGGCTTTGTTATGGAGAATAAATGTGTTTACTGTGCGGTAGGAACTGAAATTTTGCTTTTAATCGGACTTCAGGCTTAAGCTAAGCAAACTATTTAAAGTCATGTGTGAGCCCAGCGCCCATGTCATTAGAAGACATGCTCACACGCAGTGTCCAGCTATTCCCTAAGCTGAAGCACCGGAAGGCACGGCGAGGGCAACGGAACAAGACTGCGAGAGATGCACTGAAATCAAATAAGGAGGAGTGTCCCGTTGTACTGACAAGCAATTCATATTATCAGTGCATGGCTTTTGAGATGTGATGGACGGCCTTCACTAAGCAACAGCCACACACATATTATGCGAATGGGGGCTTTCAGTGTTTTTGTTACCGGACTGCTAGTTTGGAGTCACTATGTGTCTGGAAGGTCCTGCACAGGTTCTTTGGGTCTTTCTGTCTTCAAGCAAAGGCTGAAATGGTTCCCAGGTTCCAAGTTGAGAGCTTCACTGTCCTGGGATATCACGCGGCGTGTGTTGGTGGTTCTGGTATATAACTAACAACGTATACGGCATAACATACCACACGAACAAAGGCCTCAACTGCACGGCGGCGGATACCTGAAATCTCGCAAAGTTCGAAGTTTCTAAATTATGCACTTCAGCATTAAACAGTAAATCAGAATTTCTCTTATCTTCCTTCAAGTCACCACTTTTCATTATTCCAACGCCTTAGTTTCCATACGACGCCTATCACAAGGACGAGGTGATGAAGTCTGCGAACCTTCTAACAAAGTGATGCTCTCTCCTCTACCCTCAAAGAAAAACGTGTCTCATTTCTCCTTTGTTTTCCCCCTTCGTCTTGTCTTCTACTATATCTTACGCCTCTCTCACTGTCTCTCGCTTTTTCTCTTTAAAGCCTTAATCTCTGTGAGGTTATTTAGGCACTATGTTAGCAGAAATATAAATAACAAGCTGCAAACGGGTGGTTTTTCGAAATTCACGCAGGAACCGTGTAAAATTAGGCGTGTCGTGACAAACACAATTTGAGAAATTCATCGTTTTATAATTCGTGGCTTCAGTCTTGAAATGGTAATATAGCGTGCAGCATTATTCTCTGAACTCATAAAGCCTTCTTTTGTACAGAATCAGGAAATGTAAATAAAAACACGCAGAATGGGTGTGTTAGCGATGGAGTTGTCACGTAAGTCGACATTTAACACTTGATAAACAAATGTGTTGCAACGACGAAGTTTATGAAGTTGAATCTAGGAGTTGGCTCCACTTGTGTACACTTTGCTCGCCATCAGATGCGGCTGTGCTGTTACTGTCTGTGAGTTCGTAAGAACTGCTACGCACGCTGAGAGGCAGATACTAACTCCATGTCACGCAACTCACCTTGACGATGCAATTAACACTCCCTACTTGAACGCTTAAATTTTATTACAGTATTCACTACCCCCCTCCCCCCCCGGCCCGGTAAATGGTCCTTATTCCAATTCATATTACGATCCATTCTAATATCCGTTTCGCAGTCCTTCCCTCTCCTACCTACTTGCTCACGGCAGGTGTAGAGGGTTTTTATTGTCACTTGATCACACTCAAACACGCCACAGTCCGTAGTACTCCTCTGGACGAGGGATCGGCCCCTCTCAGAGACCTCTACGTGACAACACAAACACTGTACAAGAGACAAACATCCATGCCCCCGGTGGGATTCGAACCCACGATCCCAGCAAGCGCTCGGTCGCAGACGTACGCCTTAGACCGCGCGGCCACTGGGATCGACCATTTTAATATTATTGTCCCATATGCTTCTAGGTTATGTAAGGTACTCCTTTCCTTTAACTTCCTCGTCCACAGCCGAGACAGGGCAGTTGATACATTGACTGAGCTATGAAATGAATCATCCTGGATTCGATTCCCGCAAGGAGATAACGTTTTTCTCGCTGGAAAACCGCACAGACTCACCCAGCCTCCTTTTCAGTGGGTACAGGAGCGCGAAGCTGACCACTCGATGCCATCCACTTCATGGCCTGCACAGTGTGCAGTATTAATTTCACTTTATTGTATCTTTACGTGCCAAAATTTTGTAACTATTTCTGATCCTCTCCAAGCGTACTGCATGCATCACACCTACTTAATTTGAGCGGACGCGTGGAACGGTTCTAAACCACATAAAAGGTTTAGGAAAAAGCTGATCAGGGCGACTACATTGTTTTAGCCGGCTTACATAGGGCTGTGCGTCGCTCCCGGTGGACCAGTCGGTCGCTCGTGACTTCACTTGCTTGGCGACACACCGAGCGAGCTTCATCGAAAAATCGATTGTTGTGCGCTCTGGGACCGCCAACAGCAGCTTCAGAACGTCGGGAAGTTCCGGCCAAGAAACTTCCGGGTCCCAGTCCATCATCCCTCCCTCTCCCTCCCCCCCCCAAATCTTCATAAACTCAAGTTTCTGATCATTCTGCCCCCGGGGTCTCTGCTTTCTCTCCGAAAGATGAAGACAACAAGGAAGGCATTTTGTGTAAACTCCCTTTTTTATCGACGTGGCTTTGCTGCAGTCAAAACAATTTGCTAGTGGGATAAGGCTACGTCTGTAAAGGCATCTTATTAGCAGGGCTGTGGAGTCGGAGTCGGAAAAATTTTTAGGTGCAGTCGGAGTCGGAAAGAATTTTTAGGTGGAGTCGGAGTCGGAAAGAATTTTTAGGTGCAGTCGGAGTCGGAAGGAATTTTAGGTGGAGTCGGAGTCGGAAAGAATTTTTAGGTGGAGTCGGAGTTGGAAAGAATTTTTAGGTGGAGTCGGAGTCAGAAAGAATTTTTAGGTGGAGCCGGAGTCGGAATTGGAGTCGGTAAAAATATACCGAATCCGACTCCGACCTCAGTCTAAAATCCTAACTAGATACTCCAAATCCAGAGCCCTGATAGCTACAGTAACCATTAGACTTATACTTAAATATGGGTTATAAGTCTAAAAAGTAGCCTGATGATTCACGTGGTGGAGATGAAACGTCTTATAGGTTTACCGTTATTAATGCATATTGTGCTTTTATGAAGGAGTCGGAGTTTTAAAAAACGAGGAGTCGCAGTTGGAGTCGGAGTCGGAGCTTTTGTGTACCGACATCACATCCCTGCTCATTGGCATTATTTTATTTGAAGTGGATGTCTATAAGACAGCACACATGTGTCCCAGTAAACTGTCTCTGTGACAGACACCACACTGCCTAGTTTTAACAGGTAGCTCTGCCGATACAGTTACTAGGATATGCGCTGAGGTGTCCCGGGTTTTGCTCCCGACAGATAACACTTCTCCAATACGTCAAAACCTTCCCTGGGCCCACCCAGTCCCTTTCTCAACGGATATTCAGATCTCCTTCCCCGGGGGCACAGCGGTTGAAGATAACCCCCCTGACCTGACGTTGTGTCGTTAAGAATGAGTGGAGCTTTATCTCCACTCCCGTATATAACTTCATGACACGTGCCGAGATATCTTTGCCTTTCTGACACAGTGTCACAGCATTACAACTTTCCTTGTTGGGTGTTTATTACACGAAACTGATTCAAATCGCCGTCCTGTAAGAAGTGACGCCGTGTTTTCTGATAGACGTTTCCGCACTTTGGAGGAACTTACTGCAGTCATCTTGGTGCCCTGAAGGTCGAGGTAACACGCTACTCCGGAAAGCCAGTTATTTTATACCAGTCTCTACAGCGTCACGTTTAAGCGTCCTATCTAGAAACCTCATATTCTGCGTACACCGTCTTGTGTGTGTGAATGAGTCACACAGGGTCAATGTTAATCGACGACAATCTATAGTTGTTGATAATAATCAATAGTAAAATATAATATAGTGTAATCAGTATGAATTGACGCTAGTAGATAGTAATAGACGTTAATCAAGACTAACGGATGCGAAGTGACATGAAATTAACCCACGGCTTGCTCTAAGGATGAAGAATGGACAGATGGAGGAGGCCGTGGAGAAGCGCGTGAATATTTTTGCTGACGCGTGGCTAGCTTTCTCTCTGATATCTTCAGGGTAGAACCCCGAGCCAGGACGTTCCCACAGTACGCGTCCGAGTGTAATGATCAGCATATTTCGTTTGACTGATTTTGTCACACACTGCACAAGGACACGACACAGTCGGGGTTACAAGCGAAGGAATGAACTGCAGTTATTGCAGTATAACTCCAATCATCCGGACCCTGGCTATCCCGATAGCCAATTATCCGGATCGGCTTGGCGCCTCAGGTAACTTTGCCGAGAATTCTACACAAGTAATTTTCCTTGAAATTACCAGTTATCGGATCGAGTACAGTTCTGTAAAGTGCTGCTGCTGTCTGGAACTTGACATCAGGCGGGGTCGATAGGTCTATACGCAAGTACAAGCTGTGAATAGTAACAGCCATAGCGGTTCCCAAATTATTAATTGTTAAATATTAAACATACGGAACTATAATTTGCCTGTTGTTTTGTATGGGTGTGAAACTTGGTCTCTCACACTCAGGGAGGAACAAAGACTGAGGGTGTTCGAAAATAGGGTGCTGAGGAGGATATTTGGGCCTAAGAGGGACGAGCCGACAGGGGAGTCGAGAAGACTACATAACGAGAAACTTAATGACCTGTACTCATCACCAAATATTATTCGGGTAATCAAATCGAGAAGAATGAGATGGGCGGGGCACGTAGCACATATGGGGGAAACAGAGGTGCATACAGGATTTCGGTGGGGAGACCTGAGGGAAGGCGACCACTTCGGAGACCCAGGCGTAGATGGGAGGATAATATTAAAATGGATCTTCAAGAAGTGGGATGGGGACATGGACTGGAATGAGCTGGCTCAGGATAGGGACAGGTGGCGGGCTGTTGTGAATGCGGTAATGAACCTCCGGTTTCCATAAAATGCGGGGAATTTCTTGACTAGCTGGGAAACTGTTAGCTTCTCAAGAAGGCCTCTGCTGCATGTAGTTAGTTAGTTCGTTCGTTAGTTAGCTACTAAATATTAAAGTCTTATTTTTACATAAATAAATACGTACCGTACAAAATAGCCGTTCGTAGAAACTTTTCCCACTTCAAACTGCCAATGTAGCCTGTTTTCAGAGAAAAATCCCATTATCCGGATGTTCTGCATAACTGGACGGCTTGCGGTCCGAACTAATCCGGATAATTGGAGCTATACTGTATATTAAAATGACTTGTATTTTGCACTTCATCACACGTTGTTCCTTTGCACGTTAACTGCGCTGTATAGCTTGCAGAGCAGTGAATTTGAAACTGCAGAATAGTTATGACTGAAACACTGTCCACGCCATGGCACAGGCCGTCCGAGGAGTTCCGGGTTTGATCCCTAATCACTCCATGTGAGGTCTGTGGTGGATAAAGTGGGCACTGAGTCATTATCTACCCCAAGTACCTCTGCTATACCCTGTCAGTATCATTCCACCAAAGCTCCATATTCACTCACTCATCTCTGACGCTATATAAACTTAGAAACTGGCAGCCTCACTGAACGAAAGGCACACTGAAAGAAATGGGGGGCCGCGAAAACATTTATTTGATTCAAAATATGTGGGCGGAAGTATTAATCACTAAATCTTCCATTATGTAATATGATCAAAACCGGTATTTCAGTCTCTTGGCATTTATTTATTGTCGGATTTGTAGGGGCCCCATTCTGTTTTATGTTTCTGTCTACAAGCACAAACATCACGTGTCTGTGTGTTTGTGCTAACAGTGGACACGCACCTCAGGGAAAACATTAAACGAACGCTATAAAACAGAAACACTGCGTCACTGCTACCCTGCAGCAACAGAGTCGGGCAGCTTCGCGTTATAACCTGTTTTTCATTAATCAAAAACAACACAATGGTTTGTGTAACAATTACAAACACTTCATGTTAGATTTTTACCGGATACTGCACTAGCTTCAGGGTAACGGACTGTTAACGTTGAGAACTGGGCTGTTCTGGGATATGACGCTGTTTCATTGGGCAAGAAATTCTCGATGTTTTGGGAAGATCGTAATGCCTTTATATTCAGTGTCAGACAGTTCTGAAGCGTTGTCAAATCATGGACTTTTTGGTCCAGACCATATAGGCATTTCATTCGTTCGAAACGAGGGAAAGCAATCACCAAACGACAGATGATAACATATCAGAACACCTGAATTCTAAGCAGCACTATTGTGACGTCATCAAATACCGACATTAACCCTTTAAAGACGAAGCGTATCTGTTTTATATAAGGACTCAGCGCGTACCGCGCTGTAAACACTCTCCACTTCGGTTATAAAAACCACTCTCTTAATGTTTTATAAGGCAAAAGTTGCTGTTTGTTCTGAGATCCGTACAAAACACATAAACGCAATGTGGGCACCACGTAGAATTTTTTAATGTTAAACCTGGTGGTACGTAAAGTTACCGCTAGGCTTTAAAAGGTTAATCTATTTTGTTTTTTACTTCTTATGGCGCTGGAGAGATGAACTGGAAAGGATTAAGAAGGAAGCGGCGGTGACTTAACTGGAGTGATATTTCGGAATTAGTCACGAGTGACTGGGAAAACCTCAGTGAAGGCGCCTGACGTTCCTAGCATTCACCTTTAATTGCAAGTCAAGACCGTCAACGCTGCACAAACCTGCTTGGGGAATGAATCTGTATGCACGTACTGTTGTGAACAATTAAGATGCATTTTTAATTCTAGACCACTGCCCTCCCTATTGGTGGTACAGTCAGTTCCGTAGCTAGGCTTTTTGGCGCCCGGAGCTGGTAATCACAATGGCGACCCTTAACGCGAATTATAAACCTTCACAAACATTTGTTGAATTTCCTTTTGTCTGGCTCAATAATTCAAAGATTAGCTAATCACACAGCATGTTGTTTCTTTTAAAGTATTCATTTGCCGCATTTTGGACGCTGCTGCCTGGGGGCGGCCCCAACAGTCCCTCTCCCCAGCTACGCCGCTGTTTACATGGACTGTGGTATTCTGTATGGCAAAGATGCACGGCGCCGCCTTCTTCTAAATAGGGGGATTTAGTTTTCAGTTCTTACGGAAAAGAGGAATTAATATAATGCAAGGACGGTAGCTCAGTATTCTCACAGTAAGGGTTGCTTCCTTGCTTTCCAGCTGCGGACGGAAATGTAATCAATTTTTAAAACGTTGTGATATTTTGTATGTAAATAATAACATGACAGGTTAATTCATAATAAATAGCCTTAAACGCGGTATGTAATATTACATTAGATGTTACAGCTGCTGATTACACTGGTCGAGAATTCTGAGACAAGTACTGCCTTCTATTGCTCGAAAACTGGCATCGTGTGATAAAACCCGACTTGGGCCGTAAATGTGTGATTGTGTATTTCTGTGGGCCTATTCCTCTTGTCCTCTGTAATTGCAGGCTTTGCGACGGGCCGATCTCCCGTCCAGGGAGCCTCGAAAATAAGATCCAGAAATTCGGAGATACTTTACAGTGATGAATAGGATAATTTTATTGTGCAAGTCTACCGCCGCCGCCGCCACAACCACCACCACCACCACCACCACCACCACCACCACCACCACCACCACCACCACCACCACCACCACCATCACACACACACGCGCGCGCGCACGTTTATTTAAGTGTGACGTTTGTGACTACAGTCCAGATTGTCAATTTCACAAATTTTAAGAATTATACACTTATCGAAAAGTATAATTAACTACGTAAAATCGCATTTATCGTGGTTGCAAAAGAAAACTGAATATAAAACAAAAATTCTGTTCTTGTAAGAAAGACGGCTCAAGATTCGTATTATAGTCCTTTGGTTATGACATCGTGTCTCCCAGTTAATGGGTGCCAGGCTGCCAACACAAATATACGCCCTCCATTGTCGGATTTCAGCAGTAAACATATCTGAACACTGCTGGGAAAAATGAATAAACACCTTTAGCCTGGCGACGGGTCCTGAGTCAAAATTGTGCAAGTGTAAGAAGGGAGAAATTATTGCGTAAAATAACAAACTTAAAAAAAAAAGTATTTAAAATTTACACCAGAATGTCACTTCTCCAAGAAATAGTACTTAATTTTAAAAGAACTTGGTAAAAACTACACGCCCATTGACGATCCGAATGCAAACGGAACGTAATAAACAAGATTAGCTGAATTTAAAAGTTTTCTATAAAACCTTCTCTGTAAGAACTAACAGAACATGCATTTGCAGTTTCCTTTCATCCTGTTCCCTCGTTTGTTTCTACTTCCATCGTTCCAATAGTCACGTCATTAGCAGAAGTGGCAGCACTTTCAAAAAGGCCCGAATTATTTAGCATCTCTCTTCACAACTTTCAGAAGACTATCACTTTAAGAATGAAACTCGATGATCAATCAAACGTTCAAAAATTCGGTTCGTACTTCAGAGGGAACACTCTTACTCCATCACAAAAACCAACCATTTGAATTTGAGGGGCATAATCACTGTTTGTTGAGTGTCACGAAACTTATACACAGTAGAACCCGCTTGTAACGACAGCTCAATTATAGCGTCAGATATTTTGTGGTATAAAATCATTCCTCACAGTTAACCATAACATTATATTCCTTGTTTGTAACAACACCCGTTTATAACGACACAGAATATTCAGTCCCTTTCATTACGTTATAACCGAGTTCGACTCTACATTCACACTCTATGGGCAGATATCAAGCAGGGTGGTGCGTACAGCTAACACCATTCCCTGCGCAGTTACACTTTAGTCATATGTCTCCGAGTCATCCAAGTCACATATAAATTATTACCTTCCTTTGTGGAATTATACAAATCTTTCAACATTTTGCAGCCACGCGTACCGACCTGTTTATTCCCACACCGTCTGCATAATGATGTGTATATAGCAAACAGCTCATTCTAATGTCATCACTATTTGAGTCACAATTTTAAAATCACTGGACCTCCCAGCTGTTGTTCCTCAAACCTGCAAGAATAACAGAAATGCACAACGGAACGGAACCTGACTATACACAGCATGTAGACGCCATATGAAAATAAATTCCAACATCTAGAAGTGAAAAATTCATAATGCATGAAGGGATTTTATCGCAATCGGCACAGAAAATGCCTCTCTGTGAGGACTCCTTACAAACTGCGCGTGAAACAAGCATATTGTGTAAGGAATTGCAGCTGACTTGCGCACCTGGAATGCGACAAAGTGCACGGAGCACGATTCCTGAGGGACAGTGTGAACGTAGAATTGCGCAAACTCGACGTCTCGAGTATCAACCCTTTAAAGAGGAAGCGTATCTGTTTTATATAAGGACTCAGTGCGTACCGCGCTGTAAACACTCTCCACTTCGGTTATAAAAACCAATCTCTTAATGTTTTATAAGGCAAAAGTTGCTGTTTGTTCTGAGATCCGTACAAAACACATAAACGCAATGTGGGCACCACGTAGAATTTTTTAATGTTAAACCTGGTCTAATGTAAAGTTACCGCTAGGCTTTAAAAGGTTAAACAGGCATTCTAGTCAAATTAATACCTTTCACTGTACTTAGAACATCATCACAAAGAGGCCAGCCACGAGCCGTCGTATGACGTGCGTTATACCGTCGTTGCGCGGTATAGTTGTAACGCCCTGCACAACCCTTCCCGGAAGCCGGGTGGGATCTGGGCGCGGCGTTTGGTAGACTGGCACCACCCACGAGTTCTTATCCTACGGATTTGAGAGATAGTTCCGTGGGGTAAGGTAGCGCTGTCTGGGTTCACTCTAGTAGCTACTGGTTCCTACTCTCTTCGCGACGCGGGATTTCAGAAGGGAAAGGGCTTTCGCTACGGTCCAGCGTCCTACCTAATTACTGCAGTTCGAAATCATACAACAGAGATCCTATCAACTAACGTTTATTTACAAATATACACGAGATGAATTTGTGATCTAAAGCTACTTAATTCTCATTTTACACTAGGCAACAGTACTTCTGTCATCATTCCTGAGGCCCGGATCCTCAATTTCCAGTTACCCGTTTCTAAAATCAACCCGATGTAGGCTCTTTCACAGGGTTAGTTAACAAAAACACTACTCACTCCGTGCCGCCCCGCCGCAGGACGCAAACACCCAAATTAGGGTCGCAAGTAGCCTTCCAGACATGGCCGTCTGCCTTCCTTCGGACCCGTCTGGTTCGTCTCCACCACCACCGTCGTTCCTCGACCTTCGGGGACCCCACTTCAGAGTTGCGCCAGACGCTTCTCGTCTCCTCGCCCGAAAGGCTCCCAGCACCGCATGGCTACTTTTCTTTTCCTTCCCTATCTTGCTGGGTCATTACCCCACCTCTCCTAGCTAGCGGGTAAAGTGCCGATCCCATGTTAACTGCTTCACAGGCCGGTGACCTCAGGGATTCATGATGCTACAGGTGCGTATGACACTACAGCGTAGTTAAATAATATTCAAAAGTCAATCCAGGGCGTCTTTGTATCGGGTACCCACATCAATCCGTGAACTGCTCTGTTTGTGCGTAGTCTGGAGCCGGGATAGCAGCTTGCCTTGGGCCGGACGTCCTGGGATTTGAACCCGGTGGAGGAAAAGACATTTCCTCTCCTCAGAATCCATCCAGACAAGCCTGGGGCCCACCCATCCGCCTATCACATGGCTATGGGGCTCTTTATCGGGGGTAAAGCGGACTAGACGTGGCGTTTAATACCTTCCCCATACAACACTGAGGCTGAAAATGTGTGTGACTACACCGCTACTTGCCCTCCGTGCCTGCATCGGCAAGTTACAGAACGTGACGTCACAGTTTTATTAGCTATTCACACCATGAGTTCGGAAACTTCGTACACATGAGTCAGGTTGATAGATGTTGTCGGCAAAGTTTGAAGCCGCAATGCCGACTGAAGCATTGGTACCTCTTTACCACCGCTTAATTATTTCATACTAAGACGTGCTATAACCTTGACTATCATCAACGAATCAATCACTCACTCACTCACAAACCAAGCGCACGTTTCCACTACCCGTCGCAGTGCTTTCGACGCACGCACTACGGTTTGTCACAGTATCATTGTGCATGCCGTCCTGTACACCTTTGACGTGCCCGTTGACAAACTCAGCCTGTCTGAAACTTTGGTTATTACAATTAATAATATTTACTATGTTTGGGAATGTTTAAAATGGCGTTACTGTCGTCTCCACATCAGAAAGTAGTGAGTTTGTCATGCAGTTATTTCCAGTTGTAAGACATTAAGAAATACAAGCTCGAACTGCATTCTAATGGCACAGTTTTTTAACAAATTTTATCAAAGGCCGTCTGTCAGATAATGTGTTGACATCAGGACGGACGGACATCCACCATAAGGAACGCTCCTAAGTGTGTAGCGTCCTTACAGAAAGTTCGTTGTTGTCGGTAGCCTGCAGCGTGTAACTGATCCCCCATAAGTGTCGCATGCTGACCAGCTGTCGATCCAATGAAAACGAATTTTACATGACGGCAGCAAATTCGCGACCTAACAATCCGCGAAACATGAGCCACACATGAGACCCACCTGTCAGTTATTCCGATTTCCAAATATTTCTCCTATAAGCCCACGGTATCCTGAAATCACGTATACTTAAAGCGAAACTCATTCACCCTGCCATTGGCGTATTTGTGTTTTATGGTATACTGTTTGCATCAAAACAGTGTATAGCGGCTGATACTCATGTAAATAAATCCAATGCGGATGTAAATGTTGCCAAACGACATAGACACTTTACGTATGCATGATATTCGAAAACTTTCCGTGTTCGTATTGATTGCCATTACGAATAATGGCAAGCATTATGGTACAGTCAGATTCGTCTGCAGTGTAGCAGTGCATATGGCTATATACAGCAGTGACACCTGCCATTCAGTGTATGTGTTCTTTGTCATCCCGTTAAGCATTGAGAAATATCTGTGAGACTGTTTGTCTATTTACACACACACACACACACATACACACACACACACACACAGAGGCCTGAGTAATGTAATTTGAACAAGTTAGGAAAGATACGCATAACGTAATGTAATTATGGCACTCTGTGTCTGATACCGCCTCCACAGTTTCAATTTGTGAATGCTCCAGAGCAGAAATTGATCAAAACTGGCCCCATATTTTTTAAATTTCGAGACGAAACAACAGGAAAACTTGTTTAAACTTTTAAAGCCTAGCGGTAACTTTACGTACCACCAGGTTTAACATTAAAAAATTCTACGTGGTGCCCACATTGCGTTTATGTGTTTTGTACGGATCTCAGAACAAACAGCAACTTTTGCCTTATAAAACATTAAGAGACTGGTTTTTATAACCGAAGTGGAGAGTGTTTACAGCGCGGTACGCACTGAGTCCTTATATAAAACCGATAAGCTTCGTCTTTAAAGGGTTAAACATTTCGAAAACCGTAAGAAAAAAAACGAAATAAGTATAAAACATGCCTATATTTTACCCTCCTCTCCGATAAATAGAGAGACGCAGGTAAAATTCAAGTAAGGCAGGCTGCAGATCTTCGTGCGAATTATCACTTATGGTTGTGCAATATCAAGAGGTAATGAACTGGAGGAACGAATTTCATGAAAATCCGTTTTAGGTTTCGCGGGACGTTACATGAAGACATGCACGGCCATCATGATTTTAGTCGTTGTTTAAATAACCATTCACAAGCTTTTCGCCCGTTAATTCCTTAACTTGTGTACCTTCTTAAGGTGTAACCTATTCTACTGAAAATGTTTTGTGTTTATAAAGGAACAGACTAGGTCTAAGGTGAAAAAACAGATGCGTCTAGCCTCACATTATATTCTAGAAATGTGTGTGTACGTGTCATTACGTACGTTAACATGGAAATAAAATACAGCTTCCTTTAACTACGTTCTGCCTAATTGGGCCTACTTAAGGGTTAATGTACTGCCATAATTTGTCATCCTTCCTGTAATATCTTAGCTACTGCACGCTGTAATACCATCAATAAGCGCAGCCGCTGTTGCTGCTTTTTTTATGGTGGAGGAAAGCTCCGCAGCAGACGCTACGGGCGCACCGCAGCCTTAAGGCTTCTTGTGCAACCCTATCATGACGATTATTATTATTTTTCGTCCTTTTCCTAGTAATGGAGCACCGGTGGAATGAAACTGACAGGGGAAAACCGAAGAACTCGGGGAAAAAACCTGTCCCAGTGCCACTTTGTCCACCACAAATCCCACATGGACTGACCCGAGATCGAAATCGGGCCTCCACGCTGGGAGGCCGGCGGCTAACCGCCTGAGCCATGGCACGGTCTGTGTTGCTGCTTTAGTCGTGCATAATCTGAAAAATTACGCCCTCTGCCGCATGGCTTTGCACTCGGTGACAGTGGATGACTCTTTCTTGCACTGTCCTTACGCTGTCAGTCCATTTGCTGACGTGCCTGACCTCACGCGAACAACACGCACCGGCCACACTCTTGTATTCCGATCAGCTGTTCCAGTCTCACAAATGGCATTATTGTATAAACCAGTTTGTTTAACGAGGGTGTAATTCCAATGACAGGACACGTAATTCCATCAACATCCAATCCGTCATCGAAAAAAAATAACGTGCCGCTGCTGTCGATAAACGCGGCTTGTGTTATTGTCAGTGGCTGCGGTCGGTGCTAAGGGGAAGCTCTGACACAATGAATGGCACGCGACTGTCTTGTGTACGTAGCGTACACTTCATAGGCAGCTGAATACAAGCCATTACAGTGGCAACTGCGACAGAATAACTGTTTGTATTTAGCGCCTGTATGTGTTACAGAGTGTCTGCTTTTTCATGCGGAGTCTTTGTTGTGGACAGCGAGATCCACACAGATTTAAGGGTGTAGGGCAGTGGTTACCTGCCGCAGGTCGCGAACCAAATCAGGGTCTCAGGGGGTCTGAAGTAGGGTCACGAGACGGTCTTATGCAGAACGCGGTAATTATGAAGAAAATCAAATTTGTATCTAAATTCAAACAGAATTATCGAGAAAATGTAATTACTGGGTCTGTGTATATTAATTTTAAACACACTGGAGCAATTACATTTTGAATAACTAACGAACACACTTCGTTATTGTATGGTACAACGTAGCTGTGCTTAAAGCAATAGTATGGTCGAACTCGGGTATAACGTCATGCAAGGGACTGAATATTTTGTGTTGTTATAAACGAGTGTTGTTATAACCGAGGAGAATAGCATTATGATTAACAGGTGGAAATAATTTGTACCACAGAACCTGTGACTTTACTTTAGAGATGTCGCTTAAACCGATGTCGTTATAACCGGGTTGGACTGCGCTTCTGATGTTCATTAGACGTTTCGGTAATTTGAGGCGGGGAATCAATTCGACTGTATTAAAAATAGAGAATTCTACGCGTGACTAGTGCAGTAGTGGCAGCATGTTTTGTGTAGTTAATATTGTCGCACAAAACACTGGATTTGACAAGCAACGTTACAAATTTAATATTTTTTTTAATAAAGTGGCAAAGTCACATAGTATTCAAGAAAAGGCATTAGGTAAGTTCATTTATAGTAAACATCACCAACTGTTACCGTTGCCATGGTAGGATCGCGGGTCACATACGTTCGCTGCTTTAGGGCCACACACGTACCAGGCTGGGAACCGCTGCTCTAAAACTTTAAGTGGTTAGTGCACGCACCTCGTGTTATTAACCTTTTAAAGCCTAGCGGTAAATTTACGTACCACCAGGTTTAACATTAAAAAATTCTACGTGGTGCCCACATTGCGTTTATGTGTTTTGTACGGATCTCACAACAAACAGCAACTTTTGCCTTATAAAACATTAAGAGACTGGTTTTTATAACCGAAGTGGAGAGTGTTTACAGCGCGGTACGCACTGAGTCCTTATATAAAGCAGATACGCTTCGTCTTTAAAGGGTTAATATTCAGAAACTCCACGTTCCGCCACACGCTGTATTTATGCGTTTCACGCGATTCTCGCAATAAACGCGGTGGTTTTCTTAGACAGCGTTAACTGGTTAGACTTGGTAATGGAGACAGCATGCGAGGGTTGAGGTGCTCTCAGCGGAGCTGCTGAAGAGTGGCGCGGTGTCGTTAGACGTGCAGTTCCCAGCGTTTCGAAGGATTGTTGTTGTGCGTTCATATTCAGCGTTCATGTAATTTTTGATTAGTTGACTCTGAGTATAAAGGCACTACGGTCTTTCGAAACGTTGGAACTGCACACTCTGTACCACAATAACTAACTAACTAACCAACTAACTAACCAACCAACCAACCAACCAACCAACCAACCAACCAACCAACCAACCAACCAACCAACCAACCAACCAACTAACTAACTAACTAACTAACTAACTAACTCCATGGAACAGAGGCCTTCTTGAGAAGCTAACAGTTTCTCAGCTAGTCAAGAAATTCCCCGCATTTTATGGAACCCGGAAGTTCATTACCGCATTCACAAGAGCCCGCCACCTGTCCCTATCCTCAGCCAGCTCAATCCAGGTCATGCCCACCCATCCCACTTCTTGAAGATCTATTTTAATATTATCCTCCCATCTACGCCTGGGTCTCCGAAGTGGTCGCCTTCCCTCAGGTCTCCCCACCAAAATCCTGTATGCACCAACATCACACTTCAGAAGAGACTTACTTTGAGACTGTAAGGAATTAACTGAACTCTACACACTGTTCACATAAATGCAGACTGCAAAGACTCAACACTCCAGTAACTGCGTACTTGCTGACACTGGCATGAGCTGTGACGTATGAACAAGAAAGGTGTGCCACTCTGGCTGTAATCTCGTTTGAACTGACAAACCCAGAAGTGCCGACGCGTGCAGTAGACCGATCCTCTCCACCTCGTGTCGAGATCTTGAAGTTCTTTATTGTATGAACTCTTCTCGGGCTGATAGCCATGCCAATTGTTTAAAAACCTCAGACGTTTCAGAGACACACTCCGTCTCCATCCTCATAGAGATAAATCTACATCGCAGCAACATCAATAGAGACAGCGGATTCATGCTTAGCCGAGCGTGGCGGCCCGTGCTACAACAGATAAAAAACGCGTCCAACCAGGAACAATGACGTATAGTCTCTGCCCACTAATTCCTATTGGTCCGCAACTCTGAGATGGTCCCCCAGCCATAGTATATATAAGCGACGGATTTGGTATGATGAGACAGATCACTTTTCCTGAGGATAGAGACGGAGTGTGTCTCTGAAACGTCGGAGGCTTTTAAACAGTTGACACGGCTATCAGCCAGAGAAGAGTTCATACAGTTTTGTCTCTGTGAAAGCCTGAAGACATAAGCACTTTACAGCTGCCCTAACATTTACCTTCATAGCGTGAAGCCGAACTAAGAACCTCTTTGTACTCTTATGACCCATTAAGTGAAAGGGTAAGGGGAATTCTTTCTTTCACAATGGCGCAACAGCCCCTAGTGGGCCAGGGCCTCCTCATTATTGAGGCTTTACGATCACACTGAGACACACCACAGTCGGTAGGACTCCTCTGGACGAGTGATCAGCCCGACGCAGAGACCTCTACCTGACAACATTCACAAAGGACAGACATCCATGCCTTCGGCGGAATTCGAACCCACATTCCCTGCAAACGAACGGCCGCAGACCCACACCTTAGACCGCGCCACCACTAGGAGGACTGATAGAGCAGTACGTGGTAAAGCGTAACGGTCTCTCAAGGAATGTATGCCTATTTACATACTTTATACTTTGAAGTTTGCTAAGTATGTAGTCATACTTTTACTCGTATTTCGAATGAGAAGACCAATTAGTCAAATTCAAAACCGATTTTTCTAGAGAAGCGCCAGATTCACATAAAATTTCAACATATTCCTTTTTTCGTTGGTCAGTTAATACAATTACCTTTAGGCAAACACACAACTCCAAATATCGTTTTAAAAGCACAGTTTGTAAAATTACTGTAGACCTCTCATTCATTGTAAAAATCCGACTACGGGAGTTTTAATGCGAATTAACTGTACGTTTAAAGTCAAGTGTTTATATAAAACATCGGCGTCTGGGCCACCACATGCATATTTCATCGCTTCGCTGTGCAGACGGCACAGTCCTGTCTGTGTATAGCAGCCATTAGTAATCTGATGGGGTGATGGGCCCTGCTTCTTGACTACATTACTGTGTGTCAAAGGGCAGGGTATGATGAACAGATCTGTGGTGCTTTCCAAAGGCAGCTTTCGAATCAAATTCGGTACATTCCGCCAGCCAGTAACAGAGTTTAAAACAGCAATGTTAGCTGAAGGCAGGAGGCATGTCTCGTGTTTTGATGTCCAAATTTTAATTTCTCAGAAACATATAAAAATTGCTTCTGTACTACCACAACATTAAAGTCTACCCCCACCTTTTTTTCTCTACACAGTTTTCATTCCACTTGAACATTCACCTGTGACTCAAAGAAACGGTACCACCAGACACATTAAGTGGCTTTGATCTGTCGTTTCAGTATCGATACATATCGACTTCACATATTTCTTCAGTTTATTTACTTTTAGGCATCGATCCCAGTGGCCGCGCGGTCTACGGCATGGTTTGAAGCCTTCTTTTAGTTATTGTACTGTGTACCTGATGATGGCCACTAGTGGGCCGAAACATGTAGTAGCCATCTATTAATATAATAATATTAAAGAGAAAAGTTGTGTTTGATTGGAAAAACTGATTAATATTATTGGATGGGACATTTGAAAATTCTTATGAATGTTGTTTGTTGTTCAGTAGAGGTCTCTGCGTCGGGCCGATCACTCGCCCAGAGGATCTTACCGAGTGTGGTGTGTCTGAGTGTGATCGTGAAGCTTGGAAAATGAAGAGGCCGTGGTCCAGCAGGGGTTGTTACTCCGCTTGACCCTCTACTGAGGGAGATTATTCCACTCCACGTCCTTCTATTCAGCTTCTATCAAATCCGTTTTAACACGGCGTTTTCATTATATGACACTGCGTAAGCCCTGTTTAAGCGTTGAACAAGTGGAGGCTGGCGAAGTGTTTAGGCATACCCACAACGCCATTGTCCTGCCGTCTATGAGACAATACATCTTTGCTATACTCACTGAAGATGTGTTTAGCATCTCGACTGCCCTCACTCATGTTCTCCGCATTTTTCCGCAGTCGCTGTAAGTAAACACCAGAATGGTATTTCAATTAATTCACCGCCGCTTCCTTCCAAATCCTTCCCCATTCATCACTCACCAGTCACCATACCTTGTTACGCTATACAGCGCCATATAACACACTGTTAGCAACAAAATGTCCGTACGCTCGGTCCTTCCTTTCCGTTCGCTTCCTTTTTGCTTCTTATTCTCTGCTCTTGTTCTTCCGCCTACAGGACGGGATGTTACACGCCCTTTCCAAAGTTAAGAAACTTTAAAACTGAACCTCCCATCTACTTGTGGGTACCCGCACGTCCTTCTGACCTTGTATATTAAAAGGTAAAGAAGGTAAAGCAGTCCCATTACAGGCCTGGACAGGCCCTTAGGGTTCCAAGAGGCTGAGGCTCCCAGATTTCTAGACAATCGGCACGTGAAGGTGGTAACGTTGTCAGCCCTACGCACCGGCCGCCTTTACCCCCCAGGTAATATTCCTGGTACTCATTTCTGTTAGAGGCTGAGTTGACCCCAGGGCCATAATGCCACCAACAGGATTATGGCACCATCGGGAATCGAACCCGAGACCTGCCGGTTTGTAGCGCAGTGCCTCAACCAACCGTGCCACCGCGGCCCCAACCTTGTACATTACTGTGTGTGAGTACAAGGTACTCTGCCACGTGTAACTTGAGGGGCTAGTGTATTTCACTGATGTTACCATGGTTACAGTTTGTATCCATATGTCACCATTTCTGACGAATGCCGAGCCAGTTCTAAACTATACTACCGTACTGACAACAAACAGCACCGCTAACCGAGTGGTCTTGGTAGTGTAAACGCACTGTGTGGACTGTGAAGTGGAAGATTGTTTATCAGAAATATTATTCTTTACCGTCTGATGCACTGCACAGAAGTTAACTTAAAGATTTACAACATCTGAAATATATACGATTTTAAATAACAAACTATTCTTGAGAGGGGAAAGAAAGGTTAAATGATGACAACGAATGTGAATTGGCTGGCGTCCAGTGTCTAGTACCGGGAGCAGGGTATACAAACTGCGGGGTGACGTGGTGTGAAGGCACCATCGTATTACTAACCATTTGGAAATGAACTACAGCTGAATCATATTTAAAGATCCCGTCCGTACCTCGCAGTAAACACACTCCATCTCGGTTATAAAAACCAATCAGTTAATGCTGTATATGGAAATAGTCGCTGTTTGTACTGAGATCCATATAAAACACAAATACACTGTGTGGGCAGAACGTGGCATTTAAAGACCCAGTCCGTACCGCGCAGTAAACACACTCCATCTCGGTTATAAAAACCAATCAGTTAATGCTGTGTAGGGAAATAATCGCTGTTTGTACTGAGATCCATATAAAACACATAAATACACTGTGTGGGCAGAACGTGGCATTTAAAGACCCAGTCCGTACCGCGCAGTAAACACGCTCCATCTCGGTTATAAAAACCAATCAGTTAATGCTGTATAGGGAAATAATCGCTGTTTGTACTGAGATCCATATAAAACACATAAATACACTGTGTGGGCAGAACGTAGAATTGTTGAATGTTAAAACCTGGCGGTACATAAAGTAACCACAGAGCTGCAATGGGATAGCAGAGCCTTTCATTTATTTTTAATTTCTCGTACAGTACGGAGCGTTGCAATCTGTGTAAAATATATTCAAATGTGCATATGTTCACTGAAAATCTTGTTTTACACGTGGGTCCCTACTTCTCGTACTCACTAGTGTCATCTGCTGTTTCTATAGCTGGGTAAGGTTACATATGCTGTCGGTAAGAGCAAATTCGCTTTAATCCTTTGAAAACCGAAAAAGTTAGATGCGAAATTAATTTTCTGACCAGCGCTTTCCGATACACTGATACAGCATTACTTTTTTGACGGTTCCCAGGCTTCACCCGCTTGTAATTCTGGTAATAGTAGCCCTAGTATAAAGATAAAAATGAGTACGGAACGGCGTTGGAATGATACTGACAAGGGAGAACAGGTGTACTGGAAGAAAAATCTGTCCCAGTGCCACTTTATCCATAACAGATCACAAAAGTATTGTCTGGATTCGAACTCGGGCTTTGCCGTTATATGACGGGGATAATCACGAATTTCATGTAACAATAATTGAAAACCTCAGTGTCTACCTCACTGAAAACACTGATCGTTTCTTACAAAGATCGATCCTTTAGTGAAGTTCAGGGAAACAATCATTCTTTGTCACAATAATCACACGTAGACACATAAATATACTTTGCGTGCAGTTTTAATTTGTTATGTAGACACAGATGGAGAAAAGGACGCAGGGACATATGGATGGCTATAGACGCGTAAAAATTAAATAAACAATACGTACGAATCTTCTCTGCGAAATAACGTATAAATATCGGATAACGCCGGAACAGACACTTTTTATTAATTAAACTGGCTGCGACTGCCATTTGCAACACTAATTGCTGCTATATGTATATATTTCTTTTATAATATAATTGAGTTACTAGACTGCCTTGTGTTGCCATGGTGACAGCAGGTGTTGGCAGATTGTCAGAATTGTTTGCATAATCCAATAGCGAATTCCATACATCCAGCCGCAATATCGTTAAGGCTCGCAAACGTTTCGATTCCCAAGATCGAATCTCATTTCGAATACGGTTGTGCACAAAGCAAATCTTTACCATGTATTACAGCGCTTGCTATGAAATTCGTACATTTCTGAAAGTGGTTATGTGTGCTGAGTTTACACAAACCGCTTCTCTTGCCGTTGTTATTGTACAAAAGGCGATTCATCCCGTTGTGTTTTGTAAGCGAAGACACAAACGCCACTCTTATTGTTAAAGATCCGAACACAGCTACATGTTTCGACTGTAATTGTGTACAGCTAGAATATGACTTGATGTAAGCAGAAACATGCAGCTCTGAGTTCGCAACTGTAAAGAGCTGTTAAATTTAAATATTCCACCCCCGTGCATTACTTACATAAAATGAATAAAACACGAGACAAATGCACAATATATTTTTAATCTTCACTATTATGGTCACACACTGTCCTATATGTTTCGACCCACGTGGATCATCATCAGGGTTACTTCTAATTGTATATAAAACAGCGGTAAAACAGCGATAATCCGGTTAAAATATTCGTGTGCAGTTGTTTGCGATTTTCTTTTCTCATTGTTAAAGTAAAACAGACATGGCTCAGGCGGTTAGCCGCCGGCCTCCCACTGCGGAGGCCCGGGTTCGATTCCGAGTCAGTCCATGTGGGATTTGTGGTGGACAAAGTGGCACTGGGACAGGTTTTTCCCCGAGTACTTCGGTTTTCCCTTGTAAATTTCATTCCACCGGTGCTCCATTACTAGCAAAAGGACAAAAAATAATCATCATCTTCATCTTCATCACAGGGTTGCACAATAAACCACAAGGCTGCGGTGCGTCTGCTGCGGGGCCCTTCACCACTAAAAAAAATCCTCGCCTGTATATGGAGGTGAGGGATCTGCTTCACGCTGCCGCCGCGTTATCCCCGTAACCGACTGCAGGCTGTGTGGGACCCAGAGCTAGCCTGTAAGCTTTAGGAAAGAGATAAATTTTCTGCTGTTGACTGAAGTCGAACCCCGGGTCTTCCAGCTCGTAGCCTAATCACTATACCGACTGATCTATCGCGGCTCCCCAATGCGTGGCGTACACTCACTAAAGCAGTATATTTTATCAAAATATGGCCCTGTAAGTCTACGCTGTGAAGTAACTGACCGACCTCGGCAGCATTAACATCTGACTTCCCTTCACCACATAGGTATGCATGAAGAACTGAACTTGAAAGGATTGTACAGTAGTTATGCAAACCGAGGCTACACAGCAGTCGTCACTCAGCTCTATTACGTGCCAGCTATTTGTCTGCGTGTTTGCGTGCGCGCGCACTTGTTGAATGTTGAAGTGTGTGACCATAACAGCGACCGTTAAAAATATACTGCGTATTTGGTTGGTGTTGTATGCATTTGGTGTGAACGGTTTTGTTTGACGGATAGTTATTGTTAACATTCCGACGATGATTCATACGTGGTTTAGGAATGCACATACCTCCACCCTTGAAATGTGAAGCAAGAGGCAGCGCCTTGGACATGGCGACACACCTGCATCGTTTTCCGCAGTTCCTGGTTCCGTGCTTCAGAACGAATAGCGCCTTGTTCTGTCGAGTTCTTCTAGCTGCCGGCGGGGGGGGGGGGGGGTGCAGTGGACTGCATCAGTCCGTCACCGCAGATGAGAGCCACTGTTCATGTCTATCCTGAAGCTGGAGACACGGGACGACTCCGAAACCTTTGTTTCGAACTGACTTACCGCGGCTTAAGGTCAGCATGTAGGCTGCCCACACGGTACGTTTTGTGTGTACTACAACTTTAACCTTTTAAAGCCTAGCGGTAACTTTACGTACCACCAGGTTTAACATTAAAAAATTCTACGTGGTGCCCACATTGCGTTTATGTGTTTTGTACGGATCTCAGAACAAACAGCAACTTTTGCCTTATAAAACATTAAGAGACTGGTTTTTATAACCGAAGTGGAGAGTGTTTACAGCGCGGTACGCACTGAGTCCTTATATAAAACAGATACGCTTCGTCTTTAAAGGGTTAATCCTGTTGCTTCAGAATGTTAAATATAATTCTGTGCAGTAGACATTTACAAGGACAATAAATGTCGATTTATCCGTAATACTGCATGAGGCCTTCATGTGCAGCAATTCATACAGGCTTCATAGAACAGGTACATAAACTGTGAAATCCCAAAAACTCAAGACACGCACCGCGTCTTTAAAAGTGAATGGCTGAAGGTTAATATGCCCTCATCCACGCCATGGAAGCGTATAATGGAAATGGAGGCGTAAATAAACCTAGACACTAGCTAGAGGTGAGTGAAAAACTTCACGCTCCGGCCGTTTTAAACTCGTACAAAGAGCTTCCTGCACCCACTGAATAGGGGACTGTACCTGGTCGGAGAAGAACAACATCTCTTGGCCTTCACAAAAATGTGACGCCGGATTTTGCAGCCAGTAAGTAGCCTTCTGAATATCCCTGTTGCACTGTTGCGTCCACAAACCAGAGACTGTGAAAACAGGAGTGTCGAGATGGCCGTTATAACAACAGACCATCGGAAAGAGAAAAGCTGTTTCCTCAGATACAGGATTAGTAAATGTAACGCAGAATTCTCAAATATGAATCGCAAACGGAAGGAGACACAAAATATTAGTGCAAGGGGAAATAGTTTTATATGGGTGTCTGTTTTTATTGAAAAACAGAAGGAAAAACTGCTAAGAGAGAGGAAGATAAAAGCATGTGAAGAGTGTAATGATCTGAACAGGGTGTGTCAGAAGGTAGTGTGTCAAGTGGGTTGTTTGAAGCAGAACAGGGGCTAATAGCAAAATGTTATGAGCCTCGCTCATATCTCCCAGGCTATCGACTTGTCAAAGGAAACTGCACACCACAGAGCCAGCTGACAAAATTTTTATGGTCGCACTATGCCCGCGTTATACTACGTTCACACGCACATTTTTAACCCCACAGAGCCAAGGGGCAAATACTTTCGCACGTACCAGCTGTTCTGACATTCAGAACTCTACATACAGCCCGCGGCGTGTTTACGTTCCGCGTGATTCTCGCACCAGAACACTCGTTATTACCCTAAACGACATTAACCTGTTTGTCTTTGTGATAGACACGTTCTGTGTTTACTGAGCGGTATGAACTTAATTGGTAAATATTATTTACAGCCGTATAAGCTTCAAAGTTAAAAGAAAAAAATTTTCGATATGTAATGTAGATGTCCTCTCAGGGCAGTAGGCTCTGTGGCTTAGTGCCGTGTTGTTTGGTCAGGCTGTATTAACCTTTTAAAGCCTGGCGGTAACTTTACGTACCACCAGGTTTAACATTAAAAAATTCTACGTGGTGCCCACATTGCGTTTATGTGTTTTGTACAGATCTCAGAACAAACAGCAACTTTTGCCTTATAAAACATTAAGAGGCTGGGTTTTGTAACCGAAGTGGAGAGTGTTTACAGCGCGGTACGCACTGAGTCCTTTATAAAACAGACACGTTTCGTCTTTAAAGGGTTAAATCTATAGGCTGTGCACCGCCAGACGGACGAGGATGAACTGGAACATTTGAGAAAAACCACGAAATACTTCTTTCCGACTTACTCTTGTTCCGCTTGATATTCGAACCCGGCACATTCACAGCACCAACCAGACGAGATAACCTTGTGTTAACTTGTCACATGTAACATACACGACGGCTTCAACTGTTTAAACCCCAGTGGTTACTCTATGTACCAGCACGACTGAACTGAACATTTCTATGTTGTAACATAGAAAAAACACCATAGATCACAACTAAGCTGTGATCGACGCTGAATTTTTGGATACGCAACACGAATATCATATCGACTTCGTAGTCTACGTACGAAAGAACACGGTGTGCCTTACCCAGCTATGACTGTATCTTAAAAACTTTACGCACCTTAAAGCGATATTACTGAATATTGTGACGTTTGCACAGGACTAACACACAAATTTGCGTTAATTAAAAATAATGATTGCCTTTACCATCCCGTTGTGCTTATGTGTATAACAATCTCCTGTCTATACCGACAGGCACAACACAGCACCTTGGTTTGCAGTTTTTATTACGACGTGGTTCAGTCGTGCAAAGCGACTGTCATCAGGTAAAATAAAAATGTATGACCAAAGAAGCGTTAAGGCGGAGGCCACCCCTTGTACATTAGAATGCTTTATTTTATTCTAATGTAAAAGGTGAGGCCTCCGCCTTAACGCTTCTTTGCTTATGGATTTGTACTTTACCTGATGGCGGTCGCTTTGCAAGACCGAAACGTGTAATAAGAACTGGAAAACAAGGCGTGGTGTTGTGTCTGTCGGTAGAGATGACAGACAGTAAAAATAACTGACTACAGTGTTTAGAACGTAACACACACACACACACGCACGCACGCACGCACACACACACACACAAACACACATCGTTGACTGCTTCTTTAACTGTACAGCACACCGTACGGGCAAGGAAAAATGCCTTCAGGGAAGATGTTTTTAAATGTCGTAAAATATTTTACTTTAACCTTTTAAAGCCTAGCGGTAACTTTACGCACCACCAGGTTTAAGATTAAAAAATTCTACGTGGTGCCCACATTGCGTTTATGTGTTTTGTACGGATCTCAGAACAAACAGCAACTTTTGCCTTATAAAACATTAAGAGATTGGTTTTTATAACCGAGTTGGGGAGCGTTTACCGAGTCCTTATATAAAACAGATACGCTTCGTCTTTAAAGGGTTAAATGCAACTAACATTTACCATATAATAGTAGTTTTTACATAATTAATAACAATGAAAGCATTATGTGTTACAGGAATTTGAAAAGGTGCAATCTCAACGAAGCTGATGCAAAATTTTATGCAACTTTTTATACCAGCTCTTGATCTGAGGATGACCTAATATGGCCGAAACATGTTGCCATAAATATTACGACGACGTAACATTATCATAAATTCAGCTGTGTTGATGGTGTGAAGTACCAAATGTTAAAGCTATAGGGGAGCAACGGCCAGAAAAGTAATTTGGCATTATTATTTTTGAAACGGTTCAACTTCTTGTCGCATTTCGGCCCACAGAATATGCTTTATTACCTCCATCTGCTGCCTCACCGATGGATGTGTGTAAACGCAGAGCGGACTTCGTTACGTCCGAAGCTGTACCGGTGCGCGCTGTGACATGGACAGTGTAATTACGATATGAGTGTCATTACAGCACAAGCAGAAATCAAAACTTTGTCAGCAAAGCGCTTTAGGAATCCGCACGTCGCCTGTAAACGTGGTGAAACAATTACAAACGCAATGTTCTGACTGTCTCACAGCAGTTGTTATTCAAGCTAGGGTCTTCCTATGTGAGTGCTATCGTTACTGTGTGAACTCTTATCGGGGTGATAGCCGTGTCAACTGTTTAAAAACCTCCGACGTTTCGGAGACACACTCAGTCTCCATCCTCAGGAAAAGTGATCACTTTCCCAGAGAGACACCCAGTCTCCATCCTCAGGTAAAGTGGTCACTTTCCCTGAGGATGGAGACTGAGTGTGTCTCTGAAACGTCGGATGTTTTAAACAATTGACAGGGCTATCAGCCCGAGAAGAGTTCACACAAGTTTGTCGCCGTGACAGCCTGAAGACATGTATCATTATCGCTGTCGTTAGTTTTGCAAATATGGAAACACAGTTTCGGAGGAATCTGCTGCCTCAAAATGTCGTTTACTGCACAAAAGTTCTTCCGAAACGCCACTTCAGACAGCCTCACGCTACTTCTATATTAATGTTGGTAGCAGTAACACTAAAGTTACAGTTGTCCCTGGGATGTAAGAAATAACATGCCCTGAAGACGTATGGGGAGTAGAAGTATAGCTCCATGTCTTCTTAATCTCAGCATCAATTGATCTGAGTGGTTATCTTCACCTACGGCCTCTTTATCCCTGTAGAAATGTCCCCTGGTACGTAGTGGATAGCAGAGTGGGTGGGGCTCAGAACAGATTTGCACTTTCCGGAGGGCATAAAATCTGTGGGATTGGAGAACTTTGCAATAGGGAACTGGGACTTATGAGATGTGCCTGGAGCTGCCGGTTTTACTGCTTCTTCGAATGACTGCATAGAAACAAGTGACACTCCTGCTGGATCATGAAAATATGCAAAAGGTTACTGTTTTATATTTATGTGTTGTATAAATTCCAGTGAAAGCCGCCAGTGGAATCCCTGTGAACGCAGTAAACTCTGAAGAGACAAAACGCTGCTATTTTTAACAGAAGACAAGCGCATTTAGGAGAGGTTTAGGAAAGATATATTAAGATGGGTCACAGGGTACAGTGTCACTAAAGTTCAGGAAATAAAGTAGATGCAGTACAAAGTACACACCCTGCCTAACGTAAGTGTGAACTGCAAGATTTGAGTTTCTCTTCTAGGGTGGCATGACCGTTGAAGACTCGTCACTTTGGAAACGGATATGACAGCCGCACAGGCTAGACTTCTCTTATGGCATCTGCTTATTGCAAAAACGTCGCTACACAAAATGTAAAATGTATGCGCATTATTATATCTGTTATAAAGGACTCTCTCAACACGTCGGCCTGCAAGTATAAAACAGAAATGTGCAGATGATTATGACAATGTAACTGTTCCCTTTCCTGTCGCGGACCTCGCAGAGAACACACAAAGATATAATGATATTTGCTCCGTACTGTTGTCAGTATGTACGGTGAGACAGCTGTAATAGCACTGTGCAAGATCTGAGGCAGAGTTCTGGATGTGGTTCAAATCCTCACTCACAGCCTCTATTTAACCCTTTAAAGCCTAGCGGTAACTTTACATAGACCAGGTTTAACATTCAAAAATTCTACGTGGTGCCCACATTGCGTTTATGTGTTTTGTACGGATCTCAGAACAAACAGCAACTTTTGCCCTAAACAACATTAACTGATTGTTTTTTATAACCGAGGTGGAGAGTGTTTACTGCGCGGTACGCGCTGAATCCTTATATAAAAATGAACACAGTTCGTCCTTAAAGGGTTAATTACTTCAGTAAGCTTTTGTTTCTTAGTTTCAGTGTCATTCTGTCTTTGAAAGCTGTAGAAACTGTATACTGCGATATTCACAAGGACACCGTACCTGTCCTGGGGAAACGCGGGTACGTCTGCTCGCAGTATTTATATATGAGGTATACTAGCTGGCTGTGTGAAGCATATGTTGTTATACGCATTAATTACACGAACGCCACATTGCGCCGTGTCACGACACAGGATTGCTGTTGCTCCCTTCCACGTCAGTCCAGCTACCACCCCTCAAATCAACCTACTATTTTCATTTCCTGGTTCCTCCCCCACTGCCAACGTGGCAGTGGTTGTCCCGAGTTTTTTTTTTTCGTTCGTCAACTCGTTTCCTTGACTCGTCCCTCTGCGACCTGCGTCCAAGCGAGGAACAACTAAATTCTTTTTCGGTCTTGCCTCTTCAAAATTATCTCTCGGCTGATATGAAGTTCGCGGGTGGCGTTGTGCAGTCCTTGGTGGTGCTGAGGTTTATTTGAGATTTCGTGTTTCCTGCCAGAATCTCCAAGTATTCGGGTATGTCTGAGTGTGGAGTCTGTTTTCTATGTGGCGGTTGTATTATTTTGCGAAGTGTTTGTAACAACAATATGTCAGTTGTGAATAAGCAAACTGTAAGTATTGTTGCTGATCTTATGTGAGTTTTATGTAAAATAAAAGGCTACAGTGGAGTAAATGTTTGTAATCACGCACAGTGTAATAACAGTGGGCGGCACAGCGAGAAACTATTCACAGTGGCGTATCGACAGCTTAGTAGCTACAGTAACAGTAAGTCGGCGCAGAGTAAGCAGTATATTTTCACGTTGTATTCTCCCTGCATTTTCTTAATATAACAAAAATAATCACCAACCAATGCATTAGTATATCATTTTTATTTAACCTTTTAAAGCCTAGCGGTAACTTTACATACGACCAGGTTTAACATTAAAAAATTCTACGTGGTGCCCACATTGCGTTTATGTGTTTTGTACGGATCTCAGAACAAACAGCAACTTTTGCCTTATAAAACATTAAGAGACTGGTTTTTATAACCGAAGTGGAGAGTGTTTACAGCGCGGTACGCACAGAGTCCTTATATAAAACAGATACGCTTCGTCTTTAAAGGGTTAATACTCAATATCCCTACATGTTTCGACGCTTGTCCGCATCATCTTCAGGGGACTGTCACTTTCTTATCACAAGACACTCGTCATATTTAAAAAGTGGCTAAAATTAATGTCAAGTTGAATGTTGGCAGAACTGGTTTCAGTATGAAAATAATATGTTAAAATCTTTAAAGGGTAAAAACTATTTACACCACACAATACACAGAGGAAAGCTATGCCACAGTCGTGCAGTCGTCTACCATGGGTTGAAGCAGGTTCACATGTGTTCGGCGGTAGTGTTGATTGTTTTATGCAGTCGTCTGTAGTGTGTTTGTTGTGTCATTCTTGGTCAGGTACTGTCTGTGTACTGTGAGACATTTTCATACTGAAACCAGTTCTGTCAACATTCAACATAACATTAATTTTAGCCACTTTTTAAATGTGACCAGTGCCTTGTGATAAGAAAGTGACAATACCCTGAAGATGATGCGGACAAGCGTCGAAACATGTCGGGATAGTGAGTGTTAAATAAAAATGATATACTAATGCATTGGTTGGTGATTGTTGTTATTACAGCAGTATAGCTGTAGTTGGCAGCCCAATATTACACGCCATACTCACTGGGCGTACTGCAGGTCACGTATTTCGAAACTGTATTAACCTGAATACATAAAAACATTTCTCTATTACTCCTTTTACCTTTCTGTTATTCTTCCGTTTCTTTTTTCTATTATTCTTTTATCTTTCATTTTACATTATATAAATATCTGCGATGCTTTAAAGAGCGTATTTTCAGAACACAGGCTTATGGAGAGTTGATATAAAATTTATATTTTCTGATGGAATTGGCCTTCCATCCGCTAGAGTTTAATGCATCAATATTTTATACACAACTAACGGCGGTATTGTGCCTCCTGCTGTCTACCCTTTGAGACACGAACTTCATTCGCATGGCATCAAAACATCCAGGTCCTACCTTGCAGCAAACGCTAAGGATCCTCCATTATAAAGAGCAGCCGCTTAACGCCCTTCAGGGAAATGTTCGTTCCTGTGCTTTGAAACCTGCGCTCTTCTGAGATGTGATGCTGCGCTGTTGGATGGAGGCTTACCAACGTTCCGAAAAAAAAAAGTCACGTTTACTGTCAGTGGTTAAGTAGCAGAGGCGCTGTTTACTGTGAGAAGCATGCGAAACGCATAAATACAGACAGGAGTAAATACAAAGCTTTTAATGTTAAAGCAAGTGGTACATCTAAGTACCAGTGCGCCTTATCACGTCTCTTACTGTAACTGTGACAAATAACTTAGATTCAGTGCGCTGGGCTTATGTTCTCTCTCTTTATGTATCTTAATAGGGGAAAGCTTTCTTCCTTCCTTCCTTTCTTTCTTTCTTTCTTTCTTTCTTTCTTTCTTTCTGTCTTTCTTTCTTTCTTTCTTTCGTTCTTTCTTTCTTTCTTTCTTTCTTTCTTTCTTTCTGTCTTTCTTTCTTTCTTTCTTTCTTTCGTTCTTTCTTTCTTTCTTTCTTTCTTTCTTTCTTTCTTTCTTTCTTTCTTTCTTTCTTTCTTTCTTTCTTCTACCTACTTGTTCACAGTAGGTGTCGAGGGTTTTTGTAATTTCATTTGATCACACTCAAGCACACACCACAGTCGGTAGGACTCCTCTGGACGAGGGATCGGCACGTCGCAGAGACCTCTACCTGACAACACAAACACTGTACAAGAGACAAATATCCATGCCTCCGGTGGGATTCGAACCCACGATCCCAGCAAGCGCTCGGCCGCCACTGAGATCAGCGGCGAAAGCCTCGTAGGTTTAATTATCGACTGACTGTTTATAAGGTTGTTTAACTTCCCGAATTTTCGTGCAAGTTCGAGACACAACTGAACTATCAACCTCAACTGAACTATCAACCGCAACAGACAAAACTGTGTTCATAACTCTGATCAGAATGATGGGGAACGCTAAAGACAGTGTCTGCCACCCGCTGAATTAGGCAACACAAAATTAAGAGAAATAGCTCCACATATTTTTAACGCCGGCAGTGAGAGGAGGTCAGAGTCAGCTTCTTATTATCCTCAGAGGCAGGAGCCGAGTGCCCTACAGAAAAGAGGCTAGAAGGACCCCGTAACCAGTCAGGATGTACAAGACAGGTGAAATATATCTTGCTTCTGCTAGCAATCAACCCTCTACTTCTTGGCCGTAAAACACCTGCAGCTTAGTCACTGCACTGGACGAGCCACACCAACTTACATGTGTACTCTTTTTGTGGAGAAGGGCCCCGCAGCAGATTTTTCCTTGTAATGGAGCACCGGTGGAGTGCAATTGACAGGGGAAAACCGAAGCACTCGGGGGGAAAACCCTGTCCCAGTGCCACTTTTTTCGACCACAAATCCCACATGGACTCACCCGGCATCGAACCCGAGCCTCCGCGGTGGGAGGCCGGCAACTGACCCCCTGAGCCTTACACTTGTGCTTGCAAGTTAGCTGAATTAACCTGCTCACACTGTCTGCTCGTATTTCGGATTTATGCGTATTTGTTTACTTTCTTATTCATCTAATCTTGAGTAACGACGATGTATCGAATAGGTGGGAAGACTGCTGTATCATATTTGGAAGGCAGCGGGGGTCGTGGCCTATTCGATGTACTATACCGATACTTGCTTCGAGTGACGGAAGAAGACCATGGAAATCCTCAGGCGGGAGAGATGAAATCCCATCCGAGGTCTGAACCAACCCCTTCGTGGACGGATGACACGTCTAGAGGCGAAGGGTAGGTGCGACTGTACTGAATGCACACTGGCGGCAGTGGACACCGGGTGGGCCGGGGGGCTGACAGTAGCACGTGACGTCACGAAATGTTACACGGGGCTGGTGCGAGAACCGTGACTAACACGTGTGTGCCACCTATTGCGGACAGTTTCTTATCCGAACCACTGTCGGATTCTGTAGGACTGTGCTGCGGTGACAGTCATGTGACACTGTATCACAGGGGCAGTGACATGGTTCAGGTCAGTTGCGGTCATCTTACTGCCGAGACTGGGTTTCGATACCAGGCCAGTCCATGTGGAATATTTTGTGCACAAAGCGGCACTGAGACATTTATCCCAGAGTGCTTTGGGGTGCTCCTGTCGGTATGATTACACCAATACTCCGTACTCATTAGTTCATTCATATATTCATTCTTCTACCACCGACGCTATGTTAGCAGTTATGCCGTCGTTAAACTGGACGCTCCACTCCGCTTTTCCAAAATTACAAACAAGTGCCACAGTAACATCCCTTTCTCACAACCAAGTGCCAAAGTAACATCACTTTCTCACAATCAAGTGCCACAGTAACATCCCTTTCTCATAATCAAGTGCCACAGTAACATCCCTTTCTCACAATCAAGTGCCACAGTAACATCCCTTTCTCACAATCAAGTGCCAAAGTAACATCACTTTCTCGCAATCAAGTGCCACAGTAACATCCCTTTCTCACAATCAAGTGCCAAAGTAACATCACTTTCTCGCAATCAAGTGCCACAGTAACATCCCTTTCTCCTAATCAACTGCCACAGTTACATCCCTTTCTCACAATCAAGTGCCACAGTAACATCCCTTTCTCACAATCAAGTGCCACAGTAACATTCCTTTCTCACAATCAAGTGCCACAGTAACATTCCTTTCTCACAACCAAGTGCCAAAGTAACATAACTTTCTCACAATCAAGTGCCACAGTAACATCCCTTTCTCACAATCAAGTGCCACAGTAACATCCCTTTCTCACAATCAAGTGCCACAGTAACATCCCTTTCTCACAATCTTTTGAAACACGAAGTCTTCTGTGGATATCGCATGGACGGACTGCACCGTCATGCACTCAGTTCTCACCTACACGAAACTCTTACCGCTAGCAGGTTAAACACTTTATTTCCGAACGTAACAGTCAAGTGCATAACATGCTTGCTTCAAATTATGGAGGTCCCGTTTTCGAAACTCGACCAGGATACGGGATATTATGAACGAACTGTATCTTGGTTTCCTACAGTCACTCTAGCCACGTGCTGTGACTCACATCGTTTCCAATTTGTTTATCGTACTGATACTGAGTGTGTCGTTAAATGAGTCACACGTAAATAAACAAACAGTGTTTATGTTACAAACACAGTGTCTGCTTCAAATGCCAACGAAAACTCGGTTCGAGACCACCATAATGCATATAGAGAGGACAGCCATGGCTTGGACAGGCGAACTTGCTTAGGCTAACACTGGCTGTTAAACAGGGGGCTAACTAACTAACCAACCAAACAAACAACCAACCACCCAACCAACCAACCAACCAACCGAGGAACCAACCGACCAACCGCATGAATCAGCGTCATTTTCAGAAGCTAATATTTCCTGAACCAGTCAAATTCCCCGCATGTTATGGAACACGAAGTTCCATCACTGTGTTCACAACAGCCCGTAACTTTCACCTGTCCTGAGCAAGATTAACCCAGTCCACGCCCTCTCGCCCTGTTTCTATTAGACGGTGACTTTAACAGAAGCCTAACTAGGCACTTTCAACTGAAACACCCCAATGCATACGAAATTTACTGCGGGTTCTGATATCGTGCGACTTCCTAGGCAGGTACTAATTTTGTGGGAATATAGAAGGTAGATTTGCTCTGAAGATGGTGGCAGCAGACTCCTCGGAAACGTTGCTAACCGCGTACCGGACTACTCGGTGTTATGAGCTGGAACAGCTGAAGATAACCCGGAATAACCCGCAGCTTGTTTTTGATTCGAATGACTGAGGTGACGTGACGTTGCAATGACACGCGTGCAGTGAACTGCAGTGCCATGAAGTCTCGCTGTGTGTGAAATACAGTTGTGGCCCCCAGTTGATTTCCTCTAAAATGTGTTTAAAACTGGTTACAAGATAACTTAATTTTGAAAGTACAAAACTTAATTACACTGCGGTGTGTTGGTTTAAAAATGTTAGAACAGAGTCCCTCATTTACTAGGAAATTAACCCGAGGGTTATAAATGCTTATGTTGGGATAAACTGATGCACGAAGATGTACCAAATGTATTCATTGTGTGTTCTGAATTTCAGAGGGCCTGACTTCGTAACTAGCAGTAAAATTGCTTCGTAATTCTTTCATGTGTTGGCTGTTCACGAAAGGTTTGAATCAGGCCAGTTTAGACATGTAATTTGCACAGCCAGGTAGGGTTGAAAAGCAGTGGCTGCTGTATAACACCTCTTTAACGTTCAAATTATCAGCAGTATATTTAAGTGTTTTGTATGGATCTTACAAGGAAAAACGATTAGTTCCTTAACCTTTTAAAGCCTAGCGGTATCTTTACATACGACCAGGTTTAACATTAACAAATTCTACGTGGTGCCCACATTGCGTTTATGTGTTTTGTACGGATCTCAGAACAAACAGCAACTTTTGCCTTATAAAACATTAAGAGATTGGTTTTTATAACCGAAGTGGAGAGTGTTTACAGCGCGGTACGCACTGAGTCCTTATATAAAACAGGTACGCTTCGTCTTTAAAGGGTTAAACCGCGCTAAGTAGTTTGTCTCCATATTTATGATTGTTTCCTGGACTTTGTCCACCGCATAGTATATTGGGCAAAACACAGCATTTCGGGAACCGAATCCGTTTCCTTCTTCAGGTGTGCAAATGTTGGGAAGCACGTACGAATATGGCGCTGGTCTTTACGCAATATGCGTGGTATAAAACATTAATTTAGAGTTACTTCCGAAGCAGTGTTTGTGGCTTCATTCTTTCCGTATTGTTTTGCAGCCTGACAGACACTCTACCAGTTCGTACTGTAGTACCCTAACGCCCTAGTACCGTATATTGACACATTGTGATGTTAAGTGTAGATACTGGGGTAAGTAAAGGTTCAGTGACTAAAAATAACCCACTTTAACGAACCCAGTTTAGAAAATTCATCCACGCCCGTCTAACCGACACGGAAACATATCCAGTTTCGAAAACCGTGTGTCCATTTTGAATACTAGTGTATGGGGAAAGTTCAGAAAGCAAACACTGCTATTGACAATAAAGCCGTGCCATAATTCAGGCGGGTATTCGCCGGCCTCTCACCACGGAGGGCAGGGTTCGATTCTAAAGTCCTTGTGAGATTTGTGGTTGACAAAGTGGCATTGGGACAGTTTTGTTTGAGATCACTTCCGCTTTCCCTTTCCAGTATCATTCAACCAACGCTGCACACATCCACTCACCTGCCCCCGACCTTATGTAGTACAGAATTGATATTTCAGTCCCTGTAATGGATCAACGTCGTATTTTTTGTCATGTTGAAGATAAATTTTTAAGTTTATTTAGATAACCGTAATTGTTCAAATAGGTAAAACAACAACAGGAAGAAAATGAAGCTTTCTGGTTTCGAACACCAGATGTGTCAGTCCACAGCGAGCAGCTTGCCTGCCATCAGTCTGGTATACAAACCCATTACGTGGTCAAGCGAGGAAGATGACGTCGTAAGTTGTAACAAAGTAGAATGGATGATAATTAAGCAGGCGGAGAGAAGGATGCAGTAAAAGGCAGGATTTCCTTAGTTGTTGAGGTGGTAAACGACAGGGCTCCTCAAATGCTACGGAGCCGAGTTACTTCCTTTTTCACAAAAGTAAACTTTTGGAACTCGCTCAAATCCCTTACAAACAGAAAGTCACACACGTTTCATGATGTGTTCCCAATATCTAAACCCCCAAATGGCTGAAACCTTTTAAGTTATGGCACAGCCAGCACTATTCAAGAGAAGAGTTTAGCTGGAATTCAGGGAGCGAGAAAAATTGGAGTTGACATTTCGTTCGCTGGCAAGTTGATCCGGGAAAAGTGAGTGGCGTAAGGGATTAGACCGGCTTGCTGGGGCACACGCGTTTGTATCTGCTTCTGTAGCAATTACTGTGCGGTCTGTATGTAGAAGATCAATTGTCAGAAAGCTGGGCGCCTAATAGTACAAGGCCTAATTACGCTCCACGAGCGGTCAGCTAAACAGAAGCTGGATGAATGTTTTGTTCTGCGGCGGGCACGACAGACCGTCATCACTTTGTAATGATATCCAAGTACATTGAAATAAACACCTGTCCGAAATGAACACCGGCTCTACAGGTCCTCATTAGCAGCAATATTTTCGGCTTATTTGTGCCTGTAATGCTTAATACTGGACGTGTGCAAGTTAAGCCAAGGTGGTTTGAAAAGCCTGGAGACATAAACAAGAAAACAGCTGTACAGTGGTGCCACATCATCAGGTTAATATTCTTCACTGCTGACAGCTTTCTAAAAAAAAGTCCGTCGTACCCCAAAATAAGAATGTATCCTTTAGGGTGCAAGCGTGTAATTATGAGGGGCCTTTAAACGTTCAAAGCCTAGCGGTAACTTTACATACGACCAGGTTTAACGTTAAAAAATTCTACGTGGTGCCCACATTGCGTTTATGTGTTTTGTACGGATCTCAGAACAAACAGCAAATTTGCCTTATAAAACATTAAGAGACTGGTTTTTATAACCGAAGTGGAGAGTGTTTACAGAACTGTAGGTACGGAGTCCTTGTATGAAACAGATATGCGTCGTCTTTAAAGGGTTAAACGTTTAAACATTCAATAATGATCCGAAGCATGAAGTCTTTAAACAATTCTGTGCTTTCGCTGACGCTTGTTTGTCTGTAAAACAGCGAGGTCTGCGAAAAAAATACTGGTAATAAAATGCACGTTTCATTTATTTATAGCGATTTTGTTTGAAAACGTCTTGTTGTGGTAAATATCGGACAAATTCCTCTCTATTTGCATGCACAAAAGCATGTTAAGCTTCCATTACTGTTCTCTGACTTTGACACAAATTGGAATTGGTCAACAAAATGTCCCGACATGAAGCAGTGCGTCTCTTTGCAATTTTTTCAGTTAGGGGTTGTCTCCCTTATGGTTTATTTTATACCTAGACAAGATAATCAAAGAATGGAAATCACTGAAACCACCAGGGATAAAAATGGATGCGCATAGGACACTAAGTACAGTAACATTAGCAGATGACCAGGCAGTAACAGCTGAAGGTGGAGATGACCAGCAACGGGCAGTTTTTCAGTTAAGAAACATCCTAAAGAATTATAATATGCAAATTTAAGAAGAAAAAACTAAATCAATGGCAGTAACTGGTAAAACCCCGCAGAGAGTTAACATATTAATTAATAAAAAAGTAATTGAACAAATAATGGATTTAATGTATTTAGGAAGTCATATTTCGTCGTGTGAACACCAAAAAAGATACTGAGAGGAACTTGATGAAGTATAATAAATTAAATGGAGTTTTGAGAAGAAATTTTGGGAAACAGATGAGAAGGACCTTCAAATTAGATTCCACAATGTAATAGCAAAACCGGCCCTCATTTATGGCAGTGAATGCTGGACGCTACGTCAGAAAGATAGAAATAGAATTAACAGTTCGCGAATGGAATTCACACGCTCACTAACAGCAGTAACTTTACGGGACAGAATTCAAAGTGAAGATTTGAGAAATCGTTGGAGAGTACATGAAATGGTTCAGGAAGTTCAAAATTACCAATTTAAATAGCTGCAACATGTTCTAAGAACGCCAGCTAACCGCCTGCCTCGAAAACTGAAGAAGTATAAACCTCATGGTCGCAAAGAGTTGGGGAGACCACATCGCCGGTGGACAGATCAGTTCCTGTAGTCGCAGAACGGGCAACGATACCCAAACTGCCAATGGGGGGAGGAGGAGGAGGAGGAGGAGGAAGAAGAAGAAGAAGAGGAAGAAGAAGAAGGTGGTACTTCGGACAGACTGACCCGTAGGTCGAAACATGGTGCAGTTTGTAAGCGCATTTCTGCGAATTTTGTTTATATGTGACAGAGGTTGAATTCCTGCTACATACAAAACAGCTTTTCCATCACAAAGACCGACTGGTTAAAGCTGTTTAGGGAATTAGTACGTAGATGTTGGGACAATCAAAGTGAAATCATACATTCATACATGCGCTGTGTGAGCAAAGTGCCGTTGGCTGTAAATTCACATATCGGTAGAAGTTTAAAGTGTGAACGCAATGTGCTACACATGATGTCTGCGTGTAACCAGTAAGTGCTGATTGTTGCGGGCATTCTGCTCCTTGTCACGCGCCCTGAGTACTGCGCTCGGGGGCTACAGTCTGGTTCAAATCGCTGTTGACTTCCGGTACATGATATTCTTACTTTAATGTAGCCGAAGATTATGCAGACATTTTACTGCGCGTTGGTGCTGATGCTTGCAGACGATGCGGTAATGGGAGAGGAAGATCAGAGCGCAAGTGTAAAATTTGTTAGACAGAAAGAGCCGGTCCTGTAAAAAACCGGTGCTACTGCAGGAAGATACCACTCTATTGCGTTACACACACAATTAAATAAATGCTGAATATTAAATATATATTCTAATTATCGATGTTTGTTCAGTGTGGCCACACATATCCAGTACTGTGTTTTCTATGAGGTAGAACCTAAGAGTTACCCACAAAGTGTTATTTATGACCTGCAATCCAGTTTATGCCTGTCCGCACTACACCTGATGTGCTAAAGATTGTGGAAGGACGAGAGGGCTTGTAACTTTACACTGTGTTTTGTGTGTGTGTGTGGGGGGGGGGGGGGAGAGAGACAGCTCGTTATGACGTCATGTCACCTGTCCAATCACATTTGTCGACAGGCTAGTGATTCTGAGAAACGGAGTAAGAATATCTGTGAAGAAATTAAAATGACGTTTAGGATTAACTTTACACTATCACTTTTTAGTAAAGCATACTGCTGAACTGTGTTCCTGTTTAAACCTTTAAAACCCAGTGGTTACTACACGTACCACCCGCTTTGGCAAAGACACACTCTTCAGTTTGTCCACACAACGTGTTTAGGCCTGTGTGCCTTCTGTGACTCCCACAACAGGCAGAGATTATGTTCGTGAGCGGAATTAACAATTACGTGGCCCGTTTTCTGTGATCTACGGCGTTAATCCTTTATGCATTATTTATAAGACTAACAGGTTTCAAACATTCAGTTAAACTGAGAATGCGCCAGCCTGCTGTTTCTCACTGCTGTTGTAGTGTACTGTTACGGGCTACTGCAGGATACCACACCGCCCGACACAACACACGTCACTCTCTCTATGAGGATGAGATCCCTTCGGATCATGTAAGATCGAGACGTGTTTGTACACATGCACCATACTGGAAAACTGGAAACAACTGGAAACTTCTGCCGGGAATGGCTGACTTTTAATATTACAGGACTGTAGTTTTATGAATATTAGCTTTGTATATTCTGGAATTTTAATATTTTAATCGAGAGGTGCATACAGGACTTTGGTGGGGAGACCTGAGGGAAGGCATCACTTGGGAGACCCTGGCGTAGATGGGAGGATAATATTAAAATGGATCTTCAAGAAGTGGGATGGGGGCATGGACTGGATTGAACTGGCTCAGGATAGGGACAGGTGGCGGGCTCTTGTGAATGCGGTAATGAACCTTTGATTTCCATAAAATGCGGCGAATTTCTTGACTAGCTGAGAAACTGTTAGCTTCTCACGAAGGCCTCTGCTCCATGGAGTTAGTTAGTTAGTTAGTTAGTTAATATTTTAATCACTTTAAGAAGGGAGACAATACCTAGATTAGCTGTTGACGTTATACTTCTTTGTTCTCATTAACTCCCTGAAGATGGCACCCCCATGCCGTAACATGCAGGAGTTTTTATGTTTGTTTCTGGATGTATTTTGTTGAGCGCATAAATTGGTTGATGTGTTAATTATAAGAATATGCACAGTGTGAATAAGTTAGGATTCATCTTTTTGAACATAGGTTCAAGTGACGTCGGCGATACACTCGCAGGCCTTCCTCTCAGCAGCAACACTGAGCACGACGGCGTTCAGCGCCGCCACTGAGTGCTATCAACACGTCGCGATTATTCAATACCTCCCTGTCCGCCGATCAATCTCTCTTAACTTTTCTCCTGTAGCTGACACCCAGCGCAGTGTGTCAATATACGCTACGTCAAGATGCACTGAAATTTATTGCAGTCCCGGTATCAGTCGCGACAGCCATAGATCTAATTTAAAAAGAAAAGTTTGATTGATTTTAGACACGTTCGCATACAGTAAGGGACTGTTATATTGTTCATGTCTGGTTGTGCGCCCGTGACTTTCAGTGGACGGATTTTCATGAAATTTCGTATTTGAGATTTTTATTAATTTTGTCGACACATTCGGATTTGGGTTGGTCGGGCAAAAACAACAGAAACTTTACATTTATTATCTACTGCCGTGCTTAGTTTTTGTGATTGAGACAGGCTAGTTCTCTGTAAGGTACAAACAGAAGCCGAAGAAAGAGCTGAGCAAAGAGAATGATCGATTTTAAACTCCAAGTATGTACGTCCAGGAGAAACGTATTGTAAATCTCCCCGTTCACAAACAACTCGATGATGATCAAGTATAAATCCTTTTCTAAGACAAGGAAAAATGTTCTAGTGTGAGTTACAGTACAATGTGGCTGCCGGAAATTGTTCACGAATTTAAACATGTAGGGACAACGACTGGGAGAACGCGCTGGAAATGTTAGGAAGGGGCCGCATCTCCTACCTTGTTAAGTACTATCGACAAGCAAAGGCAAGTGAACCGACGGTGCTGTGATGCTGGCAGGCGTGGGTTGAACAATGTGCGTGGCACTGGACGGTGTGCAGCGTGAGGATAGAAGGCTAGGGTTTGCTGAAGGGAACGAATTGCCGCGTTATCAGCAGACCGTAGATCCGACACAGCTACATAGCACAAACACAGTATAACACAGGGCGATGACAGGTGCGTTCGAGGGACGTCAGAGGTAGTAGCGTAGCTGTAACGAAGCGGGCCAGAAGGCTAATTTATGTGGGTTATTAAAACGGAGACCTGCTGAGGCGGTGGGTTTAGAAATAATACGCGAAACCTTAGTTTTACTCGTCATGTCAACCGACATGCAGTACTTCCCTACAAGTCAGTGCTGTGTACGGAAGTTAAATGGGTCTTCGTTAAATTATACATCACGATCGTCGGAGGGAAATCGCGGCTTTATGAAAGAGAAATGTGACCTAGCGAACACGTCGGATAATGACGTCTACTGGTTTGGAGGTGCCAGGTTCAAAGGTCCGACCTGAACCTCGCTACCACTCCTAAGGTTTGTCGCGGTCTCCCCTCAGTTCTTACAAGGAAATTCAGGTTTATTACGTCAAAGTGGGGCACGATCCGATACTTCCACATCGTTCCCAATTCATTATTCATTGATGATCCGACCATTCCACATTCCGAGCAAGTAAGCGCCTGCTAAATTGAGTCATAAACTGAGTTGCGAAGGAACTAAACATTGCAAAATGGTAAAATAACGAACATGTCTTCAGGCTTAATTTCTGAGACTGTTAAAGTTTTGTCGTCAAGTGCAATGACTACTGAGAAATAATGCTACTGTCAGCAGAAGGAGCTGTTTACTGCCTGCCGAGGAGTAGCATGGGCCACTTGCGTGCTGTCTGACCTCTGCCACACGCAGGTATTTGGTAGCTTCACAGATGACGTGATGTCGATCCTCTCCCGTGTCGTGGCCAGTGCTGGCGTATACAAGTAAGGGCAGTAGCCGTCGATCACAACTCCTTATATGTTGTAAAGTTTACTGCAACATATTTCGGCTCACGTATAATGAGGCGCCGATCCCAGTAGCCGCGCGGTCTAAGGCGTGGCCCTTCTGCCGAGTGCTTGCTGGGATCGTGGGTTCGAATCCCACCGGGGGCATGGATGTTTGTCTTGTACAGTGTTTGTGTTGTCAGGTAGAGGTCTTTGCGACGGGCCGATACCTCGTCCAGAGGAGTCCTACCGACTGTGGTGTGTGTCTGAGTGTGATCAAGTGAAAATATAAACAACCTCAACACCTACTGTGAGTAGGTAGAAGAAGGAAGGACTACGAAACGTATAAAGAGGCATCATCTGGCTAATCAGGTGCCAAAGAAAAGTTGTTGTGTACAGCACCTTAGTTATTTTACATTGTCGTTGTACAGGTTGAAATCTCAACGTACAGTATCATAAAGAACAAATGAAAAGCCGAAACCGTAAAGTTTATACTTAACGTTATACGGACATGACGACGACTTTACACAGTTGTGACTGCAAGTGTCACAGGCCTATTGGTGCTTCCAGGGAAAAAAGTGGAACTTGGTGAGTGATGTCGAGGGCAATATAAAATAACTAAGATGCCCTACGTAGTAACTTTCCTTTGGCAGTTTGTCCGCCTGACAATGGCTGTTTATGAACAAGCCGAAAGATATGGCAGTAAAACTTTAAACATATAAAGAATCATTGTGAATTAAGTGTGCCGCCCTTACTTCCGCGCAAATTCCATCACAGCCGGATGTCTCATCATTACTGGATATCTCATCGTTACTGCATGTCTCATCGTTACTGCATGTCTCATCATTACTGGATGTCTCATCGTTACTGCATGTCTCATCATTACTGGATGTCTCATCGTTACTGCGTGTCTCATCATTACTGGATGTCTCATCGTTACTGCGTGTCTCGTCATTACTGGATGTCTCATCGTTACTGCGTGTCTCATCATTACTGGATGTCTCATCATTACTGGATGTCTCATCGTTACTGCGTGTCTCATCATTACTGGATGTCTCATCACAGCCGGATGTCTCATCATTGCTGGATGTCTCATCACAGTTGGATGCTCATCATTACTGGATGTCTCATCATTACTGGATATCTCATCGTTACTGGATCTCATCACAGCTGGATGTCTCATCATTACTGCATGTCTCATCATTACTGGATGTCTCATCATTACTGGATGTCTCATCACAGCCGGATGTCTCATCATTACTGGCTGTCTCATCATTACAGGATGTTTCATCACAGCCGGATGTCTCATCATTACTGGATGTCTCATTACAGTTGGATGTCTCATAATTACTGCATGTCTCATCATTACTGCATGTCTCATCACAGCCGGATGTCTCATTACTGGCTGTCTCATCATTACAGGATGTTTCATCACAGCCTGATGTCTCATCATTACTGGATGTCTCATTACGGTTGGATGTCTCATAATTACTGCATGTCTAATCATTACTGGATGTTCCACTTAAAAAGGAGGTCTTGAGTGTTAATTGTCAAAGTCAAGTAGGGAAAACTGGGTATGTTTGTAATGCTGGTCGTTGCTGTTATTATTATTGCCTTACAAGCCAACAAACATTTTTAGTAAAGTGAGTTTGCTAAGTTTTGTAAGTATATATATATATATATATATATATATATATATATGCGCCAAACTTTCAGAGTTCATGTGGACCGAGATACGTGCCAGACTGTCTGTAGGAGATGTACATATGTGTCTTCTTCTATGGCATACGGTCCTTACAGTTTAACCAGTGCCTCCTTCAGAATGACAGTCCATACGGATGTGTCTTCTGCTTTCTTCCTCCAGCTTTTGACACCCGTCGATTTCAGATCGTTCTCAAAACAGTCTAGCCATCTTAATTTGGGTCTTCCTACTTTTCTTTTTCCATCTGGTTTTCCCTGAATTACTTTCTTTACAGTCCTGTCATCAGACATTCTTACCAGATGACCAGCCCGTTCTAGTCTTCTTAATTTATTGTTTTTACAGTATTTGGTTTTCTGTACATAGCCTGCAGTTCATCACTAATTCGGATTCTGCAGCCATTTTTGTTGTTTGTTGGGTCACATATATTTCTTAGTATTTGCCGCTCCCATGTTTTAAGGGCTGATTTCACTTGCTCTGCCACTGCCCACGTTTCACAACCATATAGTACTGCAGGTTTAATCACTTTGTTATATATTTGTGTTTCATGTGCTTTGACATACGTCTTTATTTCATAACTTTTGAAAGAGCCTGGTAACACAGACTTCCTGCTGTTATTCCTGCTCGTACATCTTTTCCACAATCATTATCACAAGTAATGAGTGAACCCAAATATTTAAATTCTAACACTTCGTGATACTCTGTGTTACTAATGCTTTGTTTTTAGGTTGCATATTTTTGTCTTTATATTTTGAGGTATTCAGGTATTTAGTTTTGTGTGTCTTCGGACCTATAACGTTAGTTCTTCCATTTCTTGCATTACTTCACTGATTACCTGCGTTGATTGACCAGTAATTACATCATCATCTGCACAGGCCATATACTGTCTGGTTCTATCAAATGTGCTGCCTCCGCGATTCACTCTTATATCGCGTATAATTTTCTCCGCAGTTAAATTAAGTAGTAAGGTAGCAAGTGGATCACCTTGTCTGAGTCCACTGGTAGTTTCAAAACGAGCTGATAGTGTCCCACCAATCTGAAATTTGTTCACAGTTTTCCTTAATGTCATTTTTATCAGGTTACCAATTTTTGTTGGTATGCCAAACTCTTCCCTTATTACTCCTTTAAAGAGAAAGCATATCTCTTTTATGTAAGGACTCAGTGCGTACCGCGCTGTAAACGCTCTCCACTTCGGTTATAAAAACCACTCTCTTAATGTTTTATAAGGCAAAAGTTTCTGTTTGTTCTGAGACCCGTACAAAACACATAAACGCAATGTGGGCACCATGTAGAATTTTTTAATGTTAAAGCGGGTCGTATGTAAAATTACCGCTAGGCTTCCCATACAGCTGTTGGCGATTTATACTGTTGTATGCTTGTGTATATTTATGTATATTTACAAAACTTTAGCGTTCTTATTATCATTGTGATGCCACTACAGGCCAAAACTGAATACGTGATGCTTTTACTCCATAACTACGTTTTCACCTTTGAGTCTGCGTCAACGCATCATCATCTTATGCTAGTGAGGGATTTTAACATTTTTAACAACTGAAACTGAACAATTTACGGTGCTGTTTTTATCTAAGCACATTTAACACACCAAGGGCAGAGCATCATTGCACGACACGGGGTCAAAAAAGTGTTGTCATAACTATTTTAAACTGAACTCTGTATTATACTGCTTAGTGTTTTGTGTTCCCATGAGGATAGTGCTGTCGGCGCATCGAAACATGTTGGGATGTGATTAAAGCCTTCTACAAAGGTTACCTTATTTTATGTATTTTAATTCTTGTGCACGAGTTGGTGTATGATACATGTTTACTGTGATAATGCGTGCATGGAATGGACAATAGATAGACGTTGTGTGTTTGCTTTGAGATTGTAAGTGTATGCCTGATAATAACGTCGATAAACTTCAGGTTTAATGGTCACGTAGCAATATTGAGTTAATATCATAACACAATTATATCAAAATAATACATAAGACACCAGTTCCTACCTCAAAACAACATCCTACAACCCCATGACATAAAACTAACCAGTTTATACTGCTTAGTCAAACAGCCCCTCTCTGTTGTACAGATAATGCGGGACACAAATACACTGTGCGGCTAAATTGTAGAGGTTTCAACATTCAAGCAGGTGGCATGTACGGCCTGTGTTTGCTATGGTACGCAGAATGGTTAAACTGGTTTTGACAACCCATGCACTTCTGCGTGATAAACTTTGGACGGGAGAAGTGACGTGAAATTGCGGTAAATGGCGCACAGTTTATCACAGACTGCTGTAATCCGCTGCTTAGAGCAGGACCATCAATTTAAAAAAGAGCAGTGCAGCAGTGGTCTTTAAAAGCTTTATGATTGTCTTCTAAGATGGAAAAAAGATTTTATTTCGGCTGAAGCCAGCTGGATATAACTGGTCGTATGTAAACTGGCGAACGAGAAGTAATTCATGTAAATTTGTCGTGTAACTCCATACGCTAGTGCAATTGTGTTTCTTCCATTCTGGTAAATTCGAACACTTTCTTAGTTTTTAGTGGCTCAAACTGAAACAATGCGCAGCAGTTGAGAAGTGCAACATTCTTGTTAAAAACAATTTGCTTCACCCTGTAACGGCTAGTAATAATTACATATACACCCCTTGTAGCATCAAACACTGTACACTTTGCTCACACAGACACAGACAGTTTTGGAAGGAAACATTGACGGAAAGTGTCATTTTCAAGACCTGGGCGTAGATGAGAGGCTAATATTAAAATGAATATTAAAGAAATAGGATGGCAGGCCTGGACTGGATTAATCTGGCTGAGGATGGGAACAAGTGGCATGCTCTTGTGGAGACGGTAATGCCCGTTCGAGTTCCATTACATGCGGGGAATTTCTTGACTAACTATGGAACTGTTAGCTTCTCAAGGAGGACTCTGGTGCATGGAATCGGAGCATTTATGTCTGTTGTGGGGCTCTTAAAATGAATAATATTAACCCGCAATATAGTTCTTGTGGTTTTCTATGATTTACGTGGTTTATCCTTTAAAACAGAGTGGATAATTATGCGTACCGCCTCCTTTAACATCAAACGGTTTATTTTACTCGTTATATTTATGTGTCTGTATAATTCGTCCAATAAACCGACGTGACGTACCCACAGAGCATTGACAGGTTTATTTTTGTAATGAAGATGATGTCTTTTCTATGAGGTAGGAGCTGCACAGTTCGACAGCCACATTTCCTTTGTTTCAGTACTCTCAGTCTGCTGTGTGTTACGCAGTGCCACCTTATCCATTCTCAGAGGAGGCTGAAGTTTTGGTAACAAGCAAAACCTTCCCCAATTTGCTCTGAGGCGTCTGCATTCCGTGTTGTTAGGACTGCAGCTTTCGGCGAGCAAGTCTTTGTTTTTGGATTCCAACCCCCGTGTTCGTGATAATGATTAATCCGGAAAGTCGTGTGCTGCAGTAATCACACGTCTCTCCAGCCGGGCTGCTCGCTCATTAGTCACTCTTTATCTCTTCAGCTTAAGAGTCGACTATTAACGATGCACATTAACTATGGTCACGGCAGGCTAGCTGCTTCGGCTCGTCAGTACGCAACAGGAATAATGACGTCATCTGAACTGATATTTCGCATCTTATTTGAAAAGGAGCCGATCCCAGTGGCCGCGCGGTCTAAGGCGTAGGTCTGTGGCCGAGCGCTTGCTGGGATCGTGGGTTCGAATCCCACCAGGGGCATGGATGTCTGTCTGTTGTGACTGTCTGTGTTGTCAGGTAGAGGTCTCTGCGACGGGCCGATCACTCGTCCAGGGGAGTCCTACTGACTGTGGTGTGTGTCTGAGTGTGATCAAGTGAAAATAAACAACCTCGACACCTGCTGTGAGTAGGTAGAAGAGGGAAGGACTGGGAAATGAAACGATTTGAAAAGAGAAAAAGCAAAGCAGCTAGATAAAGTGGTCGCGGTACAGGCTGGGCAAGGCTGGGCAAGGCTGGGCAAGGCCATGCAAGGCACTGCAGTACGCCATGCAAGTTACGTTCACTATTTTATGCTTTATTTATCGACACTTTGAATATGATACTGTATGATTCAGTCTAATACAAATTTAATATTATCTTATGTATCATACACACCGTACACATATGTATGCTTTTCGATAGGACGGTGACATCTTTGAGCTTGCTTGCTAGGTTGTTACTTCAGCAATGTTTTAAATAGTTGTCTGGGACAAAATACAGACTTGTACGCTAAAAATGGAATTTGCAAGTGTTTTATATTTAAAAACTGCTAGTACAATATTATGGGGGCACGCGGTGGCGCAGTTGGTTGAGTCACTGCGCTACAAGCCGGCAGGTCGCGGGTTCGATTCCCGATGGTGTCACTGGAATTTTTCATTGACATAACCCTTCCGGCCACATTATGGCCCTGGGGTCGACTCAGACTCTAACAAAAATGAGTACCAGGAATATTTCCTGGGGGTAAAGGCGGCCGGTGCTTTGTGCTGACAACCTTACCACAAACATGTGCCGATTGTCTAGAAATGTGGGAGCCTCAACTCCTGGAACCCTCAGGGCCTATCCAGGCCTGTAATGGGACTGCTTTACCTTTTTTACCTTTTAGTACAGTGTTATATTTGTGTCGGTACAGTGTTCAATATCTCTATTATAATTAAGCAGATTGTATTTTTATAGCCCTGTGATTCTAACCAAGTGTTTGTCAGTTACACGCACTAGTGATGTAACATGTTGTTCAGGTTAGATATTTATAAATAAACCTGTTACAGGCATATGGCGAAGATATTCTACGCAAACATAACGTGCTACCCTCAGAGATGTTATGCTCCCAAATTAAATACGTATTGTTACAACTGGATGTCGTGTTGAAGTTCGGTGCAGGTTCAAGAGCACCGTCACTGTTTTGCAGACCGGACAATTAATTGGTATCTCCTAAGGACTTCTTCTAATTGAACTGGTCGAGAGACCCAGGCATACATACGGCTGGCACAGTACCACTTGGCAGCAAGTGCCGAGCGGTGTTCCAGTCGGTAGTGCTTCTGCACTGTCATACCCACACGAGGGCAGGAGGTGGGACTCCTGCTGAACATCGCGAAGGATTTAGAGGCTCAAACAGACGATATTTTATGAAAACCCGTTCTTACCTCACACAAAACACACGGTATGTCCATCACAAAGATGAACTTACTTTGTAAGGACATAACCACTCTTCGTGCGAAGTAAAAACGAACCGCTTAAATAATCTGGAGGGTAACACGCCATCATATTAGCACTAACTCCAGTAGTACCTACCTGCCACTGTCAGACAGAGTAAAAGATAAATAAACCTGTAATGAAATACAGTAGCCATAAAAATATGACGAGTTGTACAGCGCAGTTCTAACAGTGCGATAAAATTAGAGGTTTTTGTTTTCTGGGTGACGACGCCGTACAGGTTCTCAGATTGTAACCAAATTTCCCTGGTACTATGCTACCTTTATCTTCAGTGTAGGATACTTGTACTCTGATTTTCATTATTCGATTACTTTGCGAAGTCGTATCATGTAGCAACGTTTATGTAGCATGATCGATATGTTGCAGTTTAGTGTGGTTACAGACTGTACTGAACTTTTAAACCCATCCGTGCCGCTAGTAGGTTTGGTTCGTTGTGTATTGTGGCACCAGAGACAGGAGGAAATGTGACAGTGATCTGTCGTGGAAATAGACTGGGCAGTCACTGTGTTCTGATTTTAAGTTTTAATAGCAGGAAGTGAACAAACTGCACGAGCTCCTTTTATAAAATCGTCAAAAAGATTTTCAGAGCAAAAGTTAAATTTGTGTACTGTTCTTTCCACCTGAAGGACCTATTTTTCGAAGACTGTATTGTTCTTGTAACTCCCTGATGAAGGCAGAACTTAATCCGAAACGTACCTATTCACCAGACTACGGTCCGGCAAAAGCGAGAATCTTATTAAATCTTATTAACCCATTAAAGACGAAGCCTATCTATTTTATATAAGGACTCAGTGCGTACCGCGCTGTAAACACTCTACACTTCGGTTATAAAAACCAATCTCTTAATGTTTTATAAGGCAAAAGCTGTTGTTTGTTCTGAGATCCACACAAAACACATAAACGCAATGTGGGCACCACGTAGAATTTTTTAATGTTAAACCTGGTGGTACATAAAGTTACCGCTAGGCTTTAAGAGGTTAAAGCGGCTTTTAATCTATTAAAATGTACCAAAATAGGGAGACATAAAGTGGGGCTTGGGCCCGAGAGGGAGGCAGTAATGGGAGATACTTGATGGTGTGTATTGCTCACCAGATATTGTTAAGGTGATCAAATCGCGGCAATAATCAAAGAGAATAAAACGCAAACACGGTTTGGAAGCAAAACCTGAGGGTAAGAGATCACATGGAAGACCTACGCGTATGTAAGAGGATAATATTAAAGTGGATATCAAAGTATAGGATGGGACGGCGTGGACGGCATTCATCTGGTTTAAGATGTGGGCAAAGGACGGAGTCTGTTAAAACCGTGGTGTAATTCCTTTTTGTGCAAAACGTGGGAGCTTCTTCAACGGCTACGGATCTAGAAGGTTTTCAAGAAGGACTTCCTCTGTGGCGTTACGTAGTTTACTTACTTACTTACTTGCTTACCTACTTACTTACTTACATACGTAATACATACCTACATACATATATACATACATACATACATGCATACACAATACATACATACATACATATACACATACATACATACATACATACATACATACGTACGTACGTACATACATACATACGTACATACATACATACATACATACATACACGCATACGTACATACATACATACATACGTACGTACACACATACATACATACATACGTACGTACATACGTACATACATACATACATACATACATACATACATACATACATACATACGTACGTA
>BLKM01000822.1:1303369-1330373 GCA_013340265.1 Coptotermes formosanus | reverse complement strand
CACATACACACACGCGCGCACACACATATACAAACACATACACACACACGCAACACACATATACACACACATACACACACATATACACACATACATACATACATACATACATACATACATACACACACACACACACACACATACATACATACATACGTACGTACATACATACATATATACATACATAATACATACGTACATACATACATACATACATACATACATACATACATACATACATACATACGTACGTACATACATACATACATACATACATACATACATACATACATCCATACATACATACATACGGTCGACGATTTTATACTTTTTACATATTTTAACGTAATTTTATCCTTATATCATACTCTACCGTCTTATAAAATTATTTTATATTGTATAAAAGACTTCCCCTCTGATTATGTGGAGCCCATTTTGTTCTTGGATACGAAGAGCCTGATGATGGCTCCATAAAAGTCGAAACCTGGCAGCTCTGAAATAATATAAATTTAGAGGAAGTTGCTTGTGACTGATCATTCCTTTGAGAAAGAATCCTGTAATAAAACGCCCACTGGGATGACGGACATAAAGTTTACATACATATATAAAGTTTATGTACATACCGGTTACATACATATACATATACATACATCCGTACATACATACACACATACATACATACATACATATATACATACACACATACATACATAAATAAATACATACATACATACATACATACATACATACATACATACATACATACATACATACATACATACATACATACATACATACATACATACATACATACATACATACATACATACATACATACATACATACATACATACATACATACTTACTTACTTGGTTACTTGCTTACTTGCTTACTTACTTGCTTACTTACTTACTTACTTGCTAACTTACTTACTTACTTACGTACTTACTTAATTCCAGTGGCATTATATTTAAGACAAATTTCATAAAAACCAGTCGCTTAACTGTGCAGTACGTAGGTTTGTGCTGTATCACGAAGTGACGAACACGCGCCATACTTATTGACACGGGTACGTCAGTCACCGAACTTCATGCAGTGTTTGACCCTATAAAATACAGAACACGCAAAAACGAACCACTATGGGATGAATGAAGACAAAGTGATTTTGAACCCAGTTTATAAACCAATTTAAATTCATGCCTTTTCGCCAGGACTGTGGCGTAATTCGAAGCCTGCTGTAAAATTAACCAAACAGGGTGTTGTTCCAAATAAAATATTCATGGGTTGATGGTGCTGAGGGAAATAATCGCTGTTTAATTTGAGAATCATGTTTGACGTACAAACGCACCATGTAAGTAAAATGTGTGGATTTTGCATGCACTGCAGTTGGTAAACTTGTTTACCGCTGTGCTGAAAAGGGTTAAAAATAAACCTTACACAGCGAATTTGGTTATAATTTGTTCCGGTTAGTGTTCATAACCCTTTCAAAAGAACGTGACTGTGAAACATTTACTTCAAATTCACCGTGCACTGATTTCCTAAGACAAATTGTTAATCATAACAAATTATATATGTGTTGCTCCTCACATTTAATCTTCAATTTGTAACTTAGCACATACGACCAACTTTCACACTGGGTATATAAATAACCACATAACCAACTAACCAACTAAAAACACCCTTCACATTTCTTTTTGAGAAGCAGCTATTCAAAAAATTACTCCAGAAATTCTTCGCTTTCTGATAATTTTAAATCTGATTCCCATTTCCCCAAGAGCAAGCCGCCTGCCTTGATGCTGACCCAAATTAATTTAATTCACGCGCTTCTACCCTATTACAGTATTACCTACTTTAATATTATCCTCCCACCTATGAATATATCTTCCAAGTGGCATCTTCGCTTCACGTTTTCCTACCAAAATTTTGTATCCATTTCTCACATCCCGTGCGTGTAACATGCCCCGCCCAATTGGTTCTGTTTTTGTCACTCCACCCAAATATCCCCCCGCCCCCAGCAGCCGCTACTCAAACACCGTCAGTACACGCCCTTCTCTCACTGTACTGGACCAGGTTACACGATACCAAATATTCTATCTGGGTTTCTACCTAATGTTTGGAGAGCGACTTGAATTAATGCATTTATTATACCAGAAAGTGCTTCGTTTAAGATAAAATTTTAATATTTTCAGGGAAGTTATTTGTGCAAATTTACCAGCATTCCATTGAGAATTTAATATACGGTTATCACTCGCCTCAAGGCCTGCAATTTAATTTCCTGCAAAGTCGTTCGTCGCTGTCTGCACAGTAAATCCCAAAGCGAAAGTCCGTTTTATGTGACGTGCTCAGGCTATAATACCACACCACGGAGCACAGTTACTGAGCAGCTAACAGTCACTCAGCTGGTCAACAAATATCCTGCCCCTTATGGAACAAGAACGTTCATTACAGTGTTCACAAAATGCTCCCATGAACTGCATAAGACCAGTGATTGTTTTCGAGCCAACCGTGTTAATATTTCCCTCTGCTCGCCCGTACCTCCTAACTGGTCCCGTCCCTACCATTCACCGACTAGAATTATGAGTAACATGATTATCGGTGTGCGTGCCACAAGATTTTTCTTCCTTTATCATCGCACAGAACACGACAGTTTACCGTACAGGAAGTCAGCATCCGCTGGGATGTCCCACGACAAATGCGGTGCTGAAGACAGCGATAAAAGAAATGTATTATGTATTCACAGCCAGTTCATTGTACTTTCATTTGTCACCGTAACAAAAGAAACGCACACAACTTTTGGGAGAAGCCCCGAAAAAAAAACCACTTGAAGAACTAAACGTATTTAGGAGGATAATATTTAAATGGATCTCAAATAAAAAGTATGGGGGGGGGTGTGGACTGGATTAGGGCCAGCGGCAGTCTGTTGTAAACAAGGAAATTAAATTCGGTTTACCTAAAATTCGGAGGACTTCTTTATCAGCTTAGCAATTATCTTTCGAACGGGAATTCTAGAACATGGAAATGACGGAACAATAACAACTGACGGAAAGTACACCTCCTTTGATAACGTCACAGAGTATCGCGCTGTCGCTACTGCTGCTGCCGATTTGACATTCCCGTAATTGGTTGTGCAATGTGAAGTGTTGTATGTTCTGAGGCATTTTTTACTGTTTCGAAGTATTCGTGGTTTTCCTCAGTCCCTTTCTGAAAATGCCGCGATAGTACCTCACGTTAGGCCACAGCTCCTTCCTTTAAAATTGGTTCGAACTCATTATTCACCGACCACTCTGCACTTCCACGCTATATAATTTCAGCAATTGACAGCATCGTTAAAAACAATATTGAAGGCAAGCTGCATAAGCTCGCCCTCTCTCTTTCTCTCTCTCTCTCACACACACACACACACACACACACACACACACACAACATGCATCTTATCACGTTTCTGTGCCACATAATTTAGCTCCAAAGTGTCTGCTGTGTTCTCCAAACCACACTTGTCTCCGTCACTTGTCACAGACCATATGAGAATCGATTATTAGTGCCTCAGCAAGAGCAAGTGTGCAATTGCTGTCCCAGCTTTATTACTTTCCGCCGCCGGATCCCATTTTTATGATCTCTCAGCCACCATTCTGTGGCATAATAAAATTACCTCCACCATTACTTCGTTTATTTTCCACTTGCCTCTGTGACCTCACAACATTTTAACAATCATTCCAGTATTTCATTTCAGTGACTTCTGGGCTCTTTATACCCCCACAGAATGACTGCGTTGGTGTTCTAATATGCTCATTGCGCATGCGCAAAGAGAAAAAGTTTACTGTGATTAATAAAGTGTAACTATCAATTAAGAAAATATTTTGACCTAAGGGAAAGAAAAAATTAAGCAATTGTGAAGGACATATTATAAAGGAGAGCTTCACTGTTTCGACTCCTGGGCACAAATTGAAGTAGCACGTACGATCTGAAATAGGCTGGGTACGTACACAATATTTTTTTTTAAATTAAACGTTTGCCTCTTTAGTATTTTTTCCTTTGATCCATTTTGTACCTTTAAATCCTTCCCTCCCTCTTCGTGTCATTTGGGTTCTTATCTTCAAGCGTCAAGAGTCCAAAAAGGATGGGACCGATACGTTGTTCCGAAACGTCCACACGAAGCCGCGTAATATCACAGAAGAGCTTTTCCAGCTTGTTTGTATATTATGTCTAATTTGCCAGTTACAGTACTCAGTGACGTTCCTATCCATTTATCTGTTCAGACTTACTTACGTGGTGATGAACGTTATCACAGATCGCGGTTCGTCTGACCTCTAATTTCCAGCAAGACATAGAACTTGCCAATCGCCGTGTTTTTCAGCAACGTAACTGTCGATTGGCAAGGGACTCCTAATTTAATACCAATCCCCCACCGACAGCGCCCGCGTTTGATCCCACAGCTAGTCCAAACCATGTACAAATATTTATCCAAGTCAGTTTCTGAAGGTTTCGAAGCACGGAATTGTGCACTCAACCTGTTGATACCTGATCTCGCTAATGGAGAGCCTGCAGTGTTAGGCTACACGACAGACGGCTGTGTCGGAGAAGTTGCCGATACGCCAGGTAGGGCTATCCGCGCGAGGCAAACCACTTCAGCGTTCGAAGCATAAATTCATCGAAACAGAGAATAACAAACATCTACAGGTTATGTATGGAATAACGTTCAGAAATACAGCTCGTACCACGCAGTAAACAGTAACAGTCTCCTTTATAAAGACCAATTATTGAACGCTGTATAAATAAATATTCGGTCTTTGATGTGTGGGTAAAATGCAAAGATTTTTAATGTTAAGACAAATGGTACATATTGTTACCACTGTGCTTAAACCGTGACATAATTCGCCGACTGCTCAGTAGATGTTTCTACCAGACAGACCGTTTGATGATGTATATATGTCATCACTATTTTACATAGTTAATGTTTTTAGACAGTCGACGATTAAACACGTCTGGTATCCACAGGCTCTCTACTATAATGCACTCATCCAGTGCTCACAGTGTATTCGCTCACAACAGCTTTAGTTTATAATTCCGTAATTTATTTTATTGTAATGAGGGGTGGGGTAGCTCAGTCAGTTCAGTGATAGACTACGAGGTGACGATCGAGACATTGTGGTTAGAGTTCAGTAAAAACACTCCAAAGCACCCAGATTTGCTGTGGAGCCCACCCAATTCCTCTACAAGGGTTACCGAGGCATTTTACCCAGGGCCAAGACGTCCGCAGCGTGAAACTAACCGTTTACACATTTAAAGCCGAGGTTAACCTTTTAAAGCCTAGCGGTAACTTTACATACCACCAGGTTTAACATTAAAAAATTTTACGTGGTGTCCACATTGCGTTTATGTGTTTTGTACGGATCTCAGAACAAACAGCAACTTTTGCCTTATAAAACATTAAGAGACTGGTTTTTATAACCGAAGTGGAGAGTGTTTACAGCGCGGTACGCACTCAGTCCTTATATAAAACAGATACGCTTCCTCTTTAAAGGGTTAAAGAATGGGGGTGTATCAGCGTTGGCTTATTGATTCTCGGGATAATACGACACTGTAAGTGGGTGTATATACACTTACCACTTTCACTACGCCATGCTTCGGCCGGTAACTGCCGTCATCACCGCGTAGTGCTACAATTATATAGAAGGGACGAACTGACGTAGAGACCTCTCCTTTACGCTGAAAGAGAGGTTTGTAATTTTGTTATTATATATGCCCATGAGAGTCCAATTCCTTCGTTGGAAATTAAAAATTTATGAGGGTCTATATTTCTTTACTTGAACACACCCGCGCAGCTTACCCAAATATCTCTCGAAGCGTTTCCCCTGTTTTAGCGGCGTTCTCATTCCTCAAGACTTCGGTTTATCAGCTGTTTGCAGGTGGTGGCAAAACCCGCTTGTCTGCACATTTTGTTTAGTTTCGGTCACAGTCGAAGATAAAGTTTGTAACATGACGCCGTTTAATTTGGTAGAAACGTAGAGGATTTCGGAGGAACCTATTGCCGGCATCTTCAGAGTAGATAAAAACGCACAATCCTTTACTCTTTTACCATTAAGCTGCAGGTAAAACCTTTTACCCGGAATGTACTGAAATTTACGCCCGAATTCACACCGTTATGTCCAAAACGACAGTATTTTTCACATTTTTTCTGGAATGACAACCGTGCCTGCACCAATATAAGAGTCAGCCAGTCCCACCGGCCGCACGGTCTAAACACATGGGTCTGCGGTCGCTCGCTTGCTGGGATTGCGGGTTCGAATCCCGCCGTAGGCATTAATATCTGTGTCTTGTGCGTGTTGTGTGTTGTCAGGTAGAGGTTTCTGCGTCGGGCTGATCGCTCGTCCAGAGGGAGTTCTACCGAGTGTGGTGTGTCTGAGTGTGATCATGAGACTTCGATAATGAGGAGGCCCTGGCCCACTGGGGCTGTTGCGCCATGAAAAACAATATAAGGGTCACCCTACAAATGATATGGGTCTATTTAGCATCACTGTACACGCAGACTGGCTGAGGGGTGAAACTCAAGCTTTGCAACAGCGTACAAAATAACAGTCACAGTAAAAATAAATTTGCAACATTATTTCTGGGACGTACGCAGCATCATAAACGAACTGCTTTGGCTCGAGAGAAACAGGCAGAAGGTGAAGAAAGTAGCAGGTGGAGGGAGGCACGTTTAATCATGCGTGCCTAAGATTGATCACGTGTCTTCAACAGTAGACAAGGGGGGCGTGGCGTGCCTTAGCAGCTGTCGAATCAGTGATATGACGCAACAGAATCTGGCCCCGGAAACTGAGTGAAGTGTGCGCCGACGGTGGTTCGACGTGCCTCAGGCTGAGCACCGTAGTTACGTCACACCGCTGACTGTTACGTCATGTGGCCTGCCTTCTTGAGCACCGATGAAAGAAAAGAATTGTGTATCTGGAATTTATTCAGGGCTGCCTCACACTTCTGTTGCAGTACTCCTGTCTTCACATAAACGACCTCATTTCCCGTTATAACGTCTCCAAAAATATTACATACATTGCGAATGGCCGTGCCTTGGCTCGGGCGGTTCGTCGCCTGCCTCCCACCGCGGAGGCCCGGGTTCGATCACGGGTCAGTCTATGTGGGATTTGTGGCGGACAAAGTGGCTCTGGGACAGGTTTTTCCCCGAGTACTTCGGTTTTCCCCTGTCAATTTCATTCCACCCATGCTCCATTACACGGAAAAACGAGAGAACTAATCTTCTTCATCACACGGTTGCACAATAAGCCACAGGGCTGCGGTGGGTCCGCAGCACCTGCTCCAGGGCCCTTAACCTTTTAAAGCCTAGCGGTAACTTTACGTACGGCCAGGTTTAACATTAAAAAATTCTACGTGGTGCCCACATTGCGTTTATGTGTTTTGTACGGATCTTAGAACAAACAGCAACTTTTGCCTTATAAAACATTAAGAGACTGGTTTTTATAACCGAAGTGGAGAGTGTTTACAGCGCGGTACGCACTGAGTCCTTATATAAAACAGACACGCTTCGTCTTTAAAGGGTTAATCACAAAGAAAATGTACATTGCGAAATTTGAGGTTCTCACAGCGATGTTGTCTTCTGCGATGTGACGCTGTGTTGTTGGGGTTACAGTTTCCGACGTTTCGAAGGATAGTAATGTTTCTTCAGTTTAAGCAGTCCAAGATGGAGGCACTATAATCTCCTTGGGTTGCTTTATCCTGAAGATGGACTACAATCCTTCGAAACGGCGGTCACTGTAACCCCAACGACGCTGTGTCACGTACCTGACGACACGTCTCCTGTTACGTATGCTGCCACTATAACGCCATCTATGGACTACGGTTAACAGTAACTCTGGGAGAGCCGTGCCATGGCTCAGGCGGTTAGCCGCCGGCCTCCCACCGCGGGTGCCCCAGTTCGATCCCGGGTCAGTCCATGTGGGATTTGTGGTGGACAAAGTGGCACTGCGACAGGTTTTTCCTCGAGTACTTCAGTTTTCCCCTGTCAGTTTCATTCCACTGATGCTCCATTACTAGGAAAAGGACAAAAAATCATCATCTTCATCACAGGGTTGCACAATAAGCCTCATGGCTACAGTGCGTCCGTAGCGTCTGCTGCGGGGCCCTTCACCACTAAGAAACCCTCTGGGACTGATGGCTAATTCCAGAACTTATTTAAAATTTCGTACCATGAAAATGTTTAGGCTTGCCCTGCACCGTTATTATACAATGTTAATATGGGTACAGTGATTTTTGGGCGCGTTCACAAAATTGTGGAAAGCAGTTATTAGCTTGTAATGTTTGTCCGTCCGTCTGTCCGCATGGGACAACTCGGCCCCCACTGGACGGATTTACATCAAATCTCATATTTGAGGATTTTTCGAAAATCTGTCGAGAAAATTCAAGTTCCATTAAAATCTTACAGGAATAACGGCCACTTTACATGAAGACCTATGTGCATTTATGAAAATACCGCGCTCATTTCTTTCTAGAACGAGAGCTGTTTCACACAAAAGTTGCACGGAAAGTCAAAACGCCTATTTTATGTTCAATAGCTTTTTTTCCAGAAAATCATGCCGTTTATGAGACAAGGTTGAAAAATATGGTACAGCCGGACAGGCCACATATGACAATATAATACGACGCATGCGCTTTGCATGCTGGATAACTAAGGCTACAGACACACACTGAGATTACGTAATACTTATTGCTTTTCCACGGAAACAATGGTTACGTGAACGCGCCTCGATGTAACGTTATAAGTATACTGCATGTCTGGTTATATTACATTCCAAACGTTCAATGAACCAGCGTCCGTTCAGTGGTGCAACACATTCTTAACGAAATTTAAGACCTCACGACAGATTCGTGCAGAAGTACACTGCGAGCCGTTGACAAATTCGTTACATGACACACACACAAATAAATAATAAATAAATATTAACATATCTTCAAGACAGAAAGATATGATATGCAGTGTGGCATTTCGTACAAAATTACTTACATTAGAAATACAGTAATAATTATCTTTCATACTGTGACACCATATGCGAAGAGTAGCAGGAATATACTGCACTTTCAGCCATGAAAACGGAGGCAATACAAGCCTGCGAAACGCCGGTACCCAGCTGCACGGTATCACAAACAGAGGAGTCTTCACCACGTACAAGGCTTAATGACGACGGAAGCCCCATGACTTTGGTACTTTGGGCCCTAACTGCATGTACGGGTGTTCCAGTCAGCCAACTAACGCTTGGCAGAAGAACAGGGACAGAGAGGAAGCCGGAACGTCGGCTGCAATTCAAGACCGGCACTGCGGACGGCGTCTCCCGGATGATTAAAGCCTTCAGTCTCTACAGGGCAGTAATTACATCCACTGTTGACAGTTCGCTGTTGCTTAAACCAGTCAGCAGAGACTGGAATCGATATTACGTCGTCATTAACGAGCCCCCGTGATGTGCTGACATACGGACAGACGCCATCAGCACCCACTTTTTGATACAACTGACGAAACACGATTCCATTATTTCGTCATAGGAATAGACAGGCATATGCTGTTTGTGAAGTTAGCTAAGTCCTTCAGAGGGGCCCAGCTACAGATCAGGTGCTTACTCACCGCTTAGTACACGGGAGGTGGGGCTCGCTGCCGCGATAGTCGTGTGGGCTTTGTGGCGAGCGAAGTTTCACTGGCACAGGCGTACTTGTATGTCCTAGCCTCTCCTCCACCACTACAAAACACTTATGTATAATTCATTATTTTAATTGACAACTGTCGGTCGCCGCTGTCGGTTCGTGTGTCGTATTTACGTAGCCCACTCAGCCGACTGCCCACACGTATGGTGGAGTGTCGGCGGCAAGGGGCGAACGATGGTTGTCAGATAAAATACGGATGCCGTATTATGAACGGCTAGCACAGCAGGCCGATCGCCTCACTGCTGTTAGTAACTGTTTCAACACAACGGCCACTAATCCTGAAAAAATTTAGCGATAAGCTTGTCCCATAAACCGGAAAAATTGTAAGGCATATTGTCAAGTAAGATTACTTCGACAGCCAGTCAGAACTGTTGTCACAGCAAGTGTTCTGAGTCTAGTACAGTAGCTAATTTGAATAATGGGTTCAGACTCTTTTGTTTTGTGTCGCATGTGATATTGTTCAAGCGGTATTATCTCAGAATTATAAAAAGTTTGTACGAATACAGACTTGAACATTCAACACTCCTGGATTTACAAGCACTAACCGACATGTAGTCACGTCATGGTTATATAAAGCAAATTATATACAACAGAAATGCTCAAATAGTTAAATGTACGAAATGTCACTGCGGTTTAGAGAAATGCTAGACCGATTTTAATCCCATTAGCAAAAGGTTTCTGAAAATAAGGGTTAAGTAGTATAATCACTGACCTCTACTACGAATGTCACGGGCCACCCGGATTTCTTCCGTTGGACAAGTATCGCAGTAGGTTAAAATCCACAGTTATTGATGAAATCTGTAATGTGTGGGTCCGCCCTCCTACGTCTGGAAAACTGTAATGAATTCTTCGGATGTTCTTGTAATTTCGTACGAGACACAGTAACAGCAGCACTGACAAACTTTACAACTTCGTCACACCTACATCGGCGATCTTATTAACCGCTAGCAATTAATTTCACCTGGCGCGAACGTCTCGTGGTCCCAGCATGCATCACACACAGATAGGTAGCAATATGCAACACACTGAAAAATGTGGGCGGGCGAGACGGACACTACCGATGCCTGTCAGCCGACAACTGCAGCAATTCCTGTTTTCCCGCACCCCGGGCCAGCAGCAAGAAGGGGAGAGCGCTAGAGGAATCGGCCAAGTCCGGGCATGGTCGTGTGATACCCGGCCGGGTCTAGCCGGGACAAAACATCGATCGATATTCAGTAGAGAATGTTGAACGGGCAACCGGACCTGCCAAGACTTTTGGAGGAGAAGGGTCTCACCACATTTAAATCCCTCTGTGTTTTTGTTCCTTCCAGTTTGTCTTCACGTTTGACTCCCTATGAACTTTCCTTTCTCTTCAGCTAGTTGGCAAGGCTACATACCCTTTCAAAAGCCAGGCCGATCAATGAGCTCTTGTACACTTTGACCCTTGCCCCCTCATTAGTTCGTCTCTTCTTTTAGAAAATTGAACATTTTATTCCCCTACAGCTATTTTCTACTTTTTGCTAATCATACGGCCTAAGAGGCACTTAAAATGTATTTATGCTTACCATTTGATTGAAAGTAATGTCGGTCAACTGTGAAATGACACTTGGACTGCAGACTTTGTGCCAATTTTGTTTTTGTCCTGTTAAGTCTAAATTCGTATAAATTATATATTAATAATAATTTCCTACCTCACAGAGAACATAGCGGTCTACCATTACAAACACTAACCAGCTAATGCTGGCCACAAAACGTCGCTACTTACAGTCAGAGACGTACGAAACAGATAAGGGAGTATGTGAACAGCACGCAGCGATATTAAAATTAAATCGTTTGCCGCAGAGCGTGACCGGCGTGTTTAACCCTTCGAAGAATGAATTTAACCTGAATTAGTTCGTACCGCGCAGTAAACACACTCCATCGGGGTTATAAAAACCAGCCTGTTTATGTTTTGTAGGGAAGTATGGGTTGTTTGTTCTGAGTTAAGTACAAAACACATAAATACACCCCTGAGTAGAATGCGAAACTTTTTACATTAAACCTGGTGGTGCATATAGTAACCACTGGGATTTAGATGGTTCAAGTGCTAAAATGGAGCATAAATATTTTCCGTAAGCAACTGATGAACCTCGGACTATTTATTTTCTGTCATAAAATAATGAATACTTTGTAATTACTCATTCTAAGGTTTTCCTTGAAAGATGCCAAGTCCAATGCAGAACAAAACATGCCCCAGTCGGAAGAGCTAGTCTGCGAGTTCGAACCAAGTACCTTCTGAATAAAAACCGGAGAGCTGAACACCCAGTACTGACGACGAATATATCGTTGAACCCTGGCTTATTAAGTATTTGGATATTTCTGTATTTGGATATTTTAAAACGAATTATCCAGCGATGTATCTGCTTTCATGCGAACACACAGCGGTAAGGCACGATTAGATTGCTTGGAACTTTGTGAGTGCTTTATATATCACACTCTGTCTTTTGGTAAGCTGATGCAGTTGCCTTGTCGCCGTGATCTTGAGCCAGTGGACGAGATTAATGAGATGCGTGACGGGGAAAATGGCGGCTTGGCTTCTCACTTCCGGTTGTTGAACGTGTCAAATGCGATGCTAACGTGCAAATGTCCGTAATTTAGTTTATCAGTTTTTTACTCTTTAGAGCAATAAGTTGATTCAAATTATATTTTAAAATGTGGTTTCTGCCTCTGAGGAAATATACTGCTTCTTTATTGCAAGATTCTGTTTAGGGAAATGATCCCTGATCCTTAAGTAAAAAATAAAAAATACATATATACGTAAAGTGTGTTGGCAAAATGCATAGTTTTTCATAGTTAAGCCAGGCGGTACATATATAAACCACGGCCCTTTATGCTGTGCAATATGAAAGGGCCCCCATGTTACGGTGTGCGTCTGCAGGGCCGCAGAATGTGGCATAAGGCATCATCGAGCTGTCAGCCTGTTTTGTACCCCACAACGCGCAAATCCTCCGGAAACACCCCAGACAAGCTCACTCAATATCCTGATACTTTTATGTTGTCGTTACGCTCAGCACACACTGCGCGTCGCTCAGTTTTAACAAGTCGCCTGAATTCGCAGGAAACCAGAGAAAGAGCGCGCCTCCCTTTATTCGTCTGCTTGTGGGCTGTGAACTGCCTTGTTACATTGCGTATGTGTTAGTGTTACATTGCATATGTGTTAGTGTTACATTGCATATGTGTTAGTGTTACATTGCATTGTGTTAGTGTTACATTGCATGTGTGTTAGTGTTACATTCCATATGTGTTAGTGTTACAGTGCATATGTGTTAGTGTTACATTGCATGTGTGTTAGTGTTACAGTGCATGTGTGTTAGTGTTACAGTGCATGTGTGTTAGTGTTACAGTGCATGTGTGTTAGTGTTACAGTGCATGTGTGTTAGTGTTACATTGCATGTGTGTTATTGTTAAAATGCATGTGTGTTACTGTTACAATGCATTGTGTTAGTGTTACAGTGCATGTGTGTTAGTGTTACAGTGCATGCGTGTTAGCGGTGCAGCGTATGTGCGGTAACTATGCCTTAATGTATCAGTCTGTGTGTAACGTGTGCTTTGGTGTGTTAGTGTATGTGTATGCATCAGTGTAGGGGTGCACAAATCCAGAGCGCCACGTCCGGCCGAATGAATTTTGTACAGTGGCGCTTAATATTTGTGGGCCCTCAGTACGGAACATGTTCATGTCACCGTTCTGGCGCCTGGCATCTTGAAGTGGCTCCTAAATTTTTGGAAAATTTGTGCACCCCTCACTTAGTTTACTGGTTTATGTGCAATGTGTGTAAACTGGTGTATCAGTGTATGTGATGGTATTTGTGTATTTGTATTGTAATTGTATTTATTGTGTGCAGTATGTGTCGTTTATTGTTTTTGTAATTTTGTGTGCTGTGTTTTGTTTGATTGCGGTGTGTTATTTTGTGTGTTGTGTCTTGTTGTAGTACCGCTGCCACCGGGTACAAACCCATTTGCAGTCCACATCAATAATAATAATAATAATAATAATAATAATAATAATAATAACAAATAGTACTACTTCTTCTTCTTATACTTCTACAGAAATTATAGGTCACTCTCAAACAAGAGGCCTCGCTGTCACTGCTCACAAGTACCCATATCTCTGTTAGCACAAACATAACGCGCCGATTCATGCATAGGCCACAGTGTCACTGTCCAGGAGTCGACTTAGCACGCCTCTTTTAACGGCAGGGCAGTGTTATGCGCACGTGCTTAATAATTAGGCACAGGTATTATATTTACATGTGTGAAATTCTACTGACTTTTACTTAACAATATAACCCTTGCTTCCTACTGCCGACCTAACAGAAAACACATAAAGATGTCATAATATTCACTCCGTATTCTTACCAATATGTACGGTAGCCGCAGCTGTAAAACCGATATGCAAGTACTGCAGTAGAATTTTGAAATTCAAATGCTTACTCCACTTGAAAATGACATTCGTAAACTAAATTTAATATGAATGTCAAGGAAAGCAGCCACATCACGTGCAAGCAAAGTGTTCTGGCGTTTTAACGTTTAGTGATTCTAAGCTTTTTAACTCAAAAAGTTTATCATATTAATTCATTCATCACACGTCATTAACAGACATCAGCTACTGTGATTAATGCTTACGACACACTTTGATTAAATTTAAACTTTAAAATTATTTCTGTAGAACTATATACCGACCTGCTTGTGCTGAGAAGGACGTTAGACCTCATGTGTTTACAATTTCCACGCAAATCACGCAGACAAATTCAGTTCCTACCTTTTAGTAAACGCTAGCATCATAACCAACACTAACAAGGTACAGTCATATTGGGATATAGAACTCATTCCAAGCACACAGATACAATGTGTGGGTAAAATACTGTGTTTTCGAATGTTGCAGCAAGAGGAGCGTGTATTTATCGATGTGCCTTTAACGGTTTCAAACTTTGCACCACCACTCATCACAAGCAGCCGTGTGTCGTACTGTGATGGAGACGAGGTATGATCCTCCCGTCGCTTACCACAGTGCTTGTAGAGGGGATAAATGTCATCCGTGACTGTAGCGGGGGTGCTGCATGGTAAGGGTAGTAGGCGGGTCCACTTGGCTGGCCACTGTAAGCGGGGATTATGCTGCGTAACACGGGCGGCAGGGCGCCGCGTGCCGGCCCTTGCGAGTCCAGCGTCTGGCTACAACTGACACAGGCCAACTGTTCCTTTTCTTGGAAAGTATAGGTTCAAGGTCAAATAAAATACTGTGAGAAATTCTTGCCAGTGTCTGGTAAGTTCGTTGTAATCCTTCAGTTACCGTATTTGATTGTCTTCACAACAACGTCTCCTTTGCATATCATCGTCCCTTATTCTGTCTGAAATAACTCCGGGCACAGTTTTTGTACATATTAACCCCTTAAAGACGAAGCGTGTCTGTTTTATATAAGGACTCATTGCGTACCGCGCTGTAAACACTCTCCACTTCGGCTATAAAAACCAATCTCTTAATGTTTTATAAGGCAAAAGTTGCTGTTTGTTCTGAGATCCATACAAAACACATAAACGCAATGTGGGCACCACGTAGAATTTTTTAATGTTAAACCTGATGGTACGTAAAGTTACCGCTAGGCTTTAAAACGTTAAGTGTACTGTACTTTTTTTTAATCAAGTCTTAGTATTTATGTTGTTGCCTGTAAGTAAGAGACCATGCGTAAGTACGATACAAAACTGAATGTTCTACTTGTCAAAAACGTACCTATAAATCTGCCCCTGTACGAACGCGCCGTGCCCCCTGATGTATGGGTGTCGAAGAAGCTGAACTCCTCGCCTTCTTAATATGGACATACGGTACAAGTCGATACTTCGTCTTCACGCTCCGGCCTTTTGTTCGTGAGAATAGGTATAGGATGTGATTCTGCGTGACCCTCAGAAAATACAAGAATCCCTTCCCTGCCCTTCCCTGCTGAGATTCAAAGCCCAGACCTTTACAGTGGCTGTCACGTCCTTGTAACTGCTAGACAAAGCCGTGCTTTCATGCTGCGAAGGAGGCTGTAAAGGCATAGATCGCGCACGTTATAAATATGGAGTTCTCCTTGCGCTTAATTAAACAGCGCTCCATAAGGACGTGTAGAGTTACAGACATCGCTGCCTGCCTTCTTAAGGCAGACAGTGTACTGTATACCGGTGAGTAATTAATTCCAACATCCCTTGTTACTTTAGCCTTCGGGAGAAGCCCCAGGTGTCCTTTGGATATGGAGACACACGAGTTCCGGCGCCATCTGGACTCGGAAACGAAGAGAAAAAAATTGTATTCCTTTACAGATATCACCGTCGGTCGTCCAGTCCGTAGTTTTGTAACTATACTGACTGAGCTATACCGGTTTGTGTTGTACAGAATTATCCAGTTTCCCCTGCTGTGGTTTTTTTCTCCCATTACTTCAGTTTCCCCTGTCGGTATCATTCCACCAATGCTCCATACTCTTTCATTCATCTGCCACCGACGCTGTATAATGTTAGCAGTTGACAGCTACATTAAATAACACCCCTTCCTCACGGGAATGAAACGCAGATGTTACAGTTCCACGAACTGTGTTTTAATCTAAAGTGAGTGTCCGATTTCTTTGATGAAATTACAGTTTTCAGATTCTTTACACTGGACTTGCAAGGATTTGGATAGTACTAGCACAGCATGCAGTGGAGATGCGTGAAGTAAGTGCGTCTGGCTAAGGACAGGGACCAATGACGGGCTGCTGGGAACGAATTCAGGAATTTGTTGCATAAGATGAGGGACACTTCGTGATTACCTGAGAAACTAGTAGGTTTTCAGGAAGGATTCGGCTGCTTGACATTAATTGCAACAAACGTCTTGCAGTAAGTCTTGCTAACGAGGGTCGGCAGAATCCGTCTGTAGCTTTCTATCCACGTGCAAGGACACGTGATATTAGCGAAACCGGAGAACATTTTAGAAAAGCTGACGTAACGTGTATGTATGCCTCATCTGTCAGAGTCATCTGTCGGTTGTAACGGTAAAATGTCACATCCATCATACTACATAAGCCTTTTGAATTAACGAAAGAAATGCTTGCTCTGACACTCGTTACCTGAAAATATCTCCCCAGGACAAGTCTTACAGACACTCTCTTTTTTGGCCGTGTTTTCTGCACCACGACTGATTCACGTAGCGGCCCCATTTAAAAAAAACTGGATTTCAGGGCACTGAATTACATATCTCGGGTGGGGATGGAGAATACAAGAAATTTGTCATTCTTAATACAATGAAAAAAGCAGAGTAGTTTCTTAATATTGCTAGAAGAAAACGACTCATGTAACAAAATTATTACACATAAATAAAGACGAAACAATGATCAGGAGAAGGAGACTTCTCGAACTGAGACACTCAGCTCCCCTACTGACTCTCCTTCACGTATCCGTTCTTCACGCTTCGCGGTCTCAGTCCAGACGCTATAATGACTAGTCTACACATCTTCCTATACCTTTGTAATTCCTTCTGTTATTGGCCGCTTGAAGACTGCCCTATCGCTATAGGTGTTCTCTTCAAAATTTTCATAATCATTGCCAGAAATTGAAACAACCCGGAACCTTTGGCATCCCAAATCGAATTCTGGGGACAACGGGACAAAACTGTTTAAAATCCATACAACTGAGACTGCCCCGGGAAAATCGGGACGAATTTTGCCCCTAGATTCGGGTAATGAACCTCGAACGCATTCCAGTTAAAAGTTTGTCAGATGTGCTTCGCGGTGTGTTGGCAGCACTGTTCACACCACGAGCCATGTGCAAGGCACCGGACGGTGCGTTTAACTTTTTAAGCCTAGCGGTAACTTTACGTACCACCAGGTTTAGCGTTAAAAAATTCTACGCGGTGCCCACATTGCGTTTATGTGCTTTCTACGGATCTCAGAACAAAGAGCAACTTTTGCCTTATAAAACATGAAGAGATTGGTTTTTATAACCGAAGTGGAGAGTGTTTACAGCGCGGTACTCACTGAGCCCTTAAACAAAACAGACACGCTTCGTCTTTAAAGGGTTAAATACAGACGAGAAGACGAGTGAACACATCGTGAGAATCGCGCCTTTCTCTCTGGTCCACTGCGCTAGCTTCCGAAGTCTGAATTTATGTAGGTTATTTTCAAAAAGTCAGTGCCGACCCGCATAAAACATCACGTGTCCATAGTAAAAACCATCGGTTGAAGCTGTTTAGGAAAATAATAGTTGGTTTAAGATTATTTTCTTCTGGGGTGTGACGCCGTGTAGTGTGATCACACTACCAGACTACACGGCGTCACACTCCAGAAGACAATAGCCCCTGTAGTGACCACTGCGACAGCCTCAGATATTACACAACTGCTCTGTATTGACAGAGTAACAGGGCTGAGAATTCGGACTTTGTGGGATACGGCACTGTACCGTCAGGGAGTGCTTCCGACACTTTGACGGTCGTATTTTCGTCATCTTCAAGGGTCAGGGTGTCCAAGAAGATTAATTTGAGCTTCTTGACCCTTGCAGGTTAACCATTTAAAGAAGAAGCGTATCTATTTTATATAAGGACTCAGTGCGTACCGCGCTGTAAACACTCTCCACTTCGGTTATAAAAACCAGTCTCTTAATGTTTTATAAGACAAAAGTTGCTGTTTGTTCTGAGATCCGTACAAAACACATAAAAGCAATGTGAGCACCATGTAGAATTTTTTAATGTTAAACCTGGTGGTATGTAAAGTTACCGCTAGGCTTTAGAAGGTTAAGGCGATAGCGTATTCAAAACTTCGGGAACCCATAACATAGCGTCACACCCAAAAAGACCCGAATGCTCAGCGAAACCGGTGTGACAACTTCAAATGTATTAATATAAACCTTCTAAATAGGTATATCTTGAGTGTGGACATAAATTCTGAGTTCTGAATGTTAAAGCAGATGGTAGGCCGTGCAGAAAGTAACCATTCTTCTTAAAATGGTTTATCGGTACAAACAAGAGAATGCTTTATTCCTGTGCCAAGTACCGCGAACACACTGTAGCTGAAAGATATACAGCCTTGTGAATTTTCTTGACCTCCATTTAAAGAAACTTGGAATTTTGCCACGCATATGACGGGAAATTCTGTTGTTGCTCTCCAGTCATAATTAAAAGATCTGCTTCGTGCTAGCAAGTATCTGAACGTTTATAACATTTTAAATTCTTCTGTTCTGTAGAATAAACTTCATTTATGGAATTCTTGCCTTGGAAACACATTCCTTTTCTGCTAATCACATGTACAGTGTGTCCCTTTTGTCGTGATCCTGAAAACAGCAGCTTTCTCTTGTAAGCGAGTGTCCATTATGACATCCCGCAACAGGACACGATAAAATAAACACTCTGTACACTATTATACTTAATAGCCGGATAACCGTAGAAAGAACAGCAGATACCATTCGGTTTAAATCTGCGTGTTCCACACACACCCACACACGCACGCACGCACATACATACACACACACATACACACATACACATACACACGCACGCGCACACACACACACATACACACATACATACTCACATACACACATACACACACACACATACACACACGCGCGCACACACATATACACACACATACACACACACGCAACACACATATACACACACATACACACACATATACACACATACACACACACGCACACACACACACACACATACACACACACACGCACATACACACAGGCTACACGTGGTCAAGGCACGAAATTTTCCTGTTCCGATCCTCTGTGTTTTGACAGCCTGTAGGTTTGTAGATGGATATCTAAGTTTTGGTGGAACATGCGTCCGTGTAGAAGGAAGTAAGTAGGGATTAGTTACAAGAGTGATATTGAACAGGAAGGCAGCATGTGTGTCGAAACGTCGGTATCCAACTACAAAATTACACATTTTCAACGTCCATGTGTTTTAGTTGCCAGCAATGTTTTCCCAGTAACCAGCAATTATAATTGCTGGTTACTGCGTCCAGGAATAAGTCCAGGAATAATTAATCCTCGACGCAGCCATAACCGGTTGTTCCGTGCGTCGACCCTGCAGCGTCTGTCCTGTGAGTTACCAGCTGAACGGTCATGTCGTTCACAGAGGGTCAGGCTGCAAAAGTCAAAGTCTGGTGACAATTCAGCTGCACTTAGCATCACCTAGATGTTACTGCTGCTGCTGCTTATTAAGGAGTTCCTTAGATGCCAGGATAAAAGTGAAAGTATACATTAAAAATATAAGGATTATAATACACAGAACTGTAACTTTTCCGGTTGTTTTGTGTAGGTGTAAAAACTGGTCTGTCACATTAAGGGAGGAACATGGGCTGAGCGTGCTTCAGAATAGGGTGACGATGATGAGAAGGACCAGCGGCCACAGCCTGGAAACTTTCAAAAGAGTTGATTATTTCTTTCCAGCCCAAGGAGAAATAAAGGTAATACCTCTCACTACATGCTTCCCCTTCTCCAGTCGCTCTTTTATTCTCTTTGGTATAATTTTATACGCACGACACTTTATATATATATGTATGTATATATGGCTGTGTAACTAAAGGTCAATTAATACTGCATATTGGTCCGAACCCACACAGTAGGTCTGCTAACGCTGCTGACAATAATCAACGCTGGACTTCAGGCTGGACACATTTCAGACAGCGAATCCGGGCTTCGCTGCACACTGTGCTTTTCGTGCACGAAGTCTGTGGGATATCTTGTTAACTATAGAAGATCTTTCGAGGTGGTTGGACACAACAGTCTTAACTTTGGACTGTAGGCTGCACTGGCCTGTAACTGTAAAAAACATTTTTATATTCAGGGTTACATACCTAATTACATGTGTAGCCAGAAGCGTCCAACAACAGTCACATACCGCACAGAATACATTGCACATAATAGAGGGCCATGATGCATAATGGGTCAAACGCAACAGTATATGTTTGTATACACAGTCGAATGCCGCAACGATATTGTAAATACAGAATTTTACCAATCGGCTGTAATTTTATATACTTTACGTAAACAGGAAAAACCGGTATGACATACATGTGATAGTTTTATAATGTACTGTACTCACAATATATTTATGTACATTAGCCACCCTTCACTTTAAATTTAGCTGCTGAATGCTACATACAGTGAGTATTGCTGATGTACTTTATTATATTTTAGCAAGCTTTAAATTTGGTGTATGATCTCCCTGAGGATGGCACAGACGCGCTGAAACATGTGGCAGTACTGAAAGACCATACAGTTTGTGTTTGTCATGGGCGCATTTGTTTGTTTTATTGAATGAATATTTTAAGCAAAATACACGGAATAAATAATTTCAAAATATTCCAAAAAGTAATTTCAAGAAAAAACAGTTATTTTATCCATAAGACTATTGGAAATACAGTCAATAAAAAGGTAACTGACAACAGATACGTTTATCGAATCACAGCTATATTTACATTTTAGGCTTGTAGCTGTGTTACTCTGTATTTTGACAGTTAACTGTGTACACACTTCTTGTTCTACTGCTGGTAGCTCCTCCATAATGACCCAGGTTGGCCAAAAACATGTAGGAAATAGATTATAAAGACAGTTACTTGTGTCTGTCTATGCACAGTGTATTTTGCGTGACCCCACTGTGAATTACAGAGAAGAAATCTCTTTACTGTCGAGAAAGTCACAGTGGCTCAGATACAGCGACTATAAATTTTCAACCACAAGACATTTTTCCTCTCAGCAGAATAAATTAGCACTACGGAGAAGAAGGGGTAGGGTGAGTGAAGTGGGGAGTAGGGTGCGTTGGGGTGAGGTTAGTTCCTACTCCAGATGAATGTTGAAAATATCACGGGAACGGCGAGGAATATAATTAAAAGAAAAAGTTGGATAGAAACGTAACTGTAATACAGCCGTAGTTTAAAACTTGTTCATAAGAAATAAAATTCAATACGCACTTGTATAAGGACCATAAATATAAAAAAAACCGTAGGGAAAAGAAAGTCGAGTACAAAAGAGAGGTTACACATATTGACAAAGCGGAGCCGAGCGCTGTGTTGCCGTCGTTCAGATATGAACCGCCCAGTTGCCAGGGCAAACAGTGAAACCGGAGCGTTCTGTCTGTACCCACTGGTCATTACTGCGGCATGAGAGACATCTGATTGGGTCGGAGAGCAGGAATGTCTTTCATAACGACATTCTTTGTGCAGGCTTCTTCTTATCCATGACATAACATCCATCTTGAGACGCTTATAGTTTCACAATTCGTCAAATGTTCCCCGCTATTTGTAGAACACCAAGATGCATCACCGTGTTCACCTGATAGCGTTCAGAGCCAAAATAATCTAATCTCCGCCCTTATTCCTCGTATGATAATAATTTTAATAATTTCCCATCTATATCTAGTTTCTCCGGGAGCTTTCTTCCCTTTATTACAGCCTTCGGGTGGACTAAACCTCTAACTGAAATGAGTACCAGTAATACTTCTTGGGGGTAAAGGCGGCCGGTGCGTAGGGATGACAACCGTACCACTTTCATATGCCGACTATCTAAAAATGTAGCCGCCTCAACCTCATGGAGCCCCAAGGGCCTGTCCAGTGCTATAAAAAGATTTCTTTACCATTTACATCACGCAGCTGGCGTTTTGCATGCATTTCTCACAGCTGCCATGCGCATTACATATACTGCCCAAAACACGCTGCATAATCCGACAGTCGCAGTAGTCTCCGATATCGCTATCCTTGGTAAACAGAATAACAAGCATGTATAAAATTGTGTACAGCGCTGTGTGTACGAAAGGGAGCACACAGACGATGCGCATTAGGGTTGTGTGACATAATGCTATTTAGTTTGCTTCGGCAACATTATTTAATTTGAGTGTTACATTAAAAGCATAACATCAGTTCAGACTGTATAAAATCTTTGCGGAATGATAGCCGTGTCAGTTTTTTTTTAAAAACTCCGACGTTTCGGAGACTGAGTGGTTCTCCGAAACGTTGGAGGTGTTTAAACAACTGACACAGCTATCAGCCCGTGAAGATTTAATACAATTCAGTCGCCGTGAAAGCTTAAAGACATAACCAGTTGAGAGTGTTGAAGAATTGCGCTCCGAGAAAGTCATTTGGACCTAAGATGGCGGCAGTAACAGCAGACTGGAGAAAACTGCGTAGTGAGGAGCTTCATGATTCGTATTCCTCACAGAATGTAATTCGGGTGATCAAATTAAGGGGGATGAGATGAGTGGGGCGTGTTTTGGTGGGGAAACTTGAAGTAAAAACAACACTTGAAAGACCTAGACTTAGATGCGAGACTAATATTCAAATAGGTCTTAAAGACATTGAGCAAGATGGCGTGGAATCTATTACTTTGGCTCATGATAGGGACGAGTTGTGTGCTGTTGTGAACACGGTAACGAACTTCGTATAAAGCGAAGTCCTCACGATCCTCCGGACACCGCATTCAGCCCTGTGTCCCAGGGCATGTAGCATGCAACATGCAACATATTGTTAGCATGAACCTGTTTATGTACACATAACACAAAAAGGCTAGCGAATTCGCGCATTTGTCTGTAATTGTCTCGCTACCCAAGACCTCAGGGGAACTGCAGCCTACATAAGAGGTGTAAAATACGCTTTTGTACAATTTTTTTTTAATATTATAGCCACCTTTTCGATAACGTTCTGCAACTGACACACGAATTACGCCTCATATATAAGCACTGGCCAGTAAATTTCTTCTTGCCAAATGCTAGTAGCAGTTGTCTCAATAGATTTTAGCTGGCAAATCATTTTGCTATTCTGCCACTGTTAGAGGCAGAGGAGTCACTGCGTGAGGTGCAATTTCGCGGTTTGTACTTCTTGTTGCTAGCAAACCGCACATGTTTTAAGATCCCATAAGCGCTTTACCTGGAGCAAGTCCGGTATGGACATTCAGCTGACAGACAGGCGTGTTCTGTTGGCAATCTAATTACAAGGGGTAGTGAAGATTACAAACTTCCGGCAACTTGTACACTGTGTAATTGAATTGTGGTTCCACGTGTTTTCTGAACGAAATCCGAAAGCAGACAGAAAGTTTCTTTTGTCTGTTCACGGTTATACAAATTTTAGAACAGGCGAGTGTTGGACTGCATAATGTACAAGAATGAGCACAGTGCCTCTTGTAAATTCATTCGTTCTAAAATATTCCGTCTTCTGGAACAACAGCACATATGACCAGAAGAGGCTAAAGCCCTTGTAATACAGTGGTAATTAAATGTACCATTCTGCATTTTGCCCACAGAGTGTATCTGTGTCTGCCTTATGGCCCTCACAATAACAAGTACATAACATGGTTAATTGTAAAATGAAATGTCATTACATTCAAATACCTTACATTTCCGTTACACACATTAGTCTGTTTTACTGTACCTGTATCACGTGATGACGGCCCTTCACGGCCGAAACATGTTGCAAGTGAATTTCTTATATTATGTAATAAACACTATTAGTTGTGATAGCCTCTGCACTGCAAGGTAGAAGAGGATCGGACTAAGTGAGGTGAAATTGTGATCGACGGTGGTTTCCCTCTATCATCATCATCATCATCCCCTTTATGCAGGGTATTCACACTTACATACCTGAAACAAACCATGTTTCTAGGACACACAGTGCCGCAGCTATTCCGCGCCTACTGTTAATGGTGCATATAGCGCTGTCTTCAATATTAAACTCTTTTGTGCTTCTACATTAGCACTTCCCGCAGTGTGTGTGCTGTGCCCAATGTAGCTGTTTTCTGCAGTTCCTTGATATCGTGCTTTCCCGGTACGCTGCTCAAGTGTTTTCTGAAGGATTTTGAAATGGTTCCAGTTGCTCCTATTATTACTGGCGTCACCTTTGTTTTTACATTCCACATGCGCTGTATTTCTGTTATAAGGTCTTTATATTTTAGAATCTTCTCGGTATTATTATTATTATTATTATTATTATTATTACAACGGTATGGCTCAAGTTAAGATTAAACAAAGGTTATTCCCCCCACCCAGTATTTACCGGCTTATCTTTATAACGTGGACGCAGTGTCTGTAAGGTGAGCTGGTAGCTCAGTGTTTACATATTACTTTGATTAACTTCAGCCATCTCAAAACAATTTCGACGGGGTTACCTCTGTTTTCAAGCAAAGTCTGAGATATTCGTAAGACCCGCTTTGCTACTGCAAGATTCCAATTTTAAATCCGTCAAAATCAAGTCCTATGATGTGGAAGCCACAAACGATATAATTCGCGCTAAGTAAAACGTCCCGGGCCGTACGTAAAACCGCTAGTTGTACGTACGAATGGAGGCGTGTTCGAGAAAGAGCTGCACGAAATTTAGCATGCAACTTGGAGTAACAGATACATGTGCAGACATCTGGGCTAATAAGCATTACCGGGAACTTGGTTAACATTCATGCAAAGCATTTCCTGATACCGGTATGTCCCTCTGAGCTTCCCGTTTCTTCACACTTGAGAACCTTGAAAGCCCAGTGGTCAATTTGTATACCAGCCGGGTTAAAATTAAAAAATTCTACGTGGTGCCCACACAGTATGTTTATGTGTTTTGTACGGATCTCAGAACAAACAACGATTGTTGCCCTGTACAGCATTAACTGACTGGTTTGTATAACCGAGACAGTGGGTGTTTACTGCGCGGTACGGCCACAGTGTTTAATATGATTCTGGTTCCTTATGTAGTTTTAAAATTATGCCACCTGCATTTAGCTTGAAGAGATCCAACAATAAACGTTTCCTTTCTAGATTATTTGAAGCGTAAATCATATAAGTTTAATGTGAAGAGCGGGTCCGTCCGTCCGTAATGTCATATCAGCACCTAAACCGTTGGACAGATTAATTTTAATTTCGAAATAAGAGAATTTCTTTAAGAGCTGTCGGATAATTCCAGTTGTCGGCAGTGTTTGTTCCTAACAACACCTACACTGCACGTTGCCATAAATAACCCTTCCTTGTCACTCACAGAAGTTCCCTCTAACGTTCGAAGTGGCAGACTTTTACAAATTTGCGTTTTATTTTTCCCATTTTAAGCAGGTTTAATAATATGTTGCAGAGAGTGTCGGTTATTTCGTATATTAAAATACGGATTACAGCTTTTTATTTTTCTGTGTGTGTAAACAGACAGTATCGAACCAACAAAAGAAGGAAGCTTGTTGCAAATTACATGAGAGCACAACTGCTACAGCGTCCTGTTTCTAATTTTCAAAAGCGATGTTTTGGACTGTTTCTTCCATGCTACAACTTGCGCCCTTACCTTCCTCTCTTTCATAAAATAATGCGTAGAACTGAACTTAATATTTCAGTGTTACTCTGGATATCGCCTGCATAAGCGAAAGACGTAATTGAAGCTGTCTTGAATTCTGAAGTATAAGCCGCTAATTCTTCTGTTAAAATAGCTTGGCTTTCAGTTTGATGGGTCTGGTAAGAACATTTAAAAGGTACACAGAGTTAAACGTAGGAGACAAGAGTAGACGATGTGGCTGCAGCAAACTTTTAGTAATGAGATTAGTTTGATGAGAACACAGTGACAATAACAACAGGTGAGCAGTCAATACTGTGCTGTCAGGGAGATGAGGAGGCGGTGCTGTTCGTTTCTTGCCATTTTACGCGCTTTCTCAAAATTGCGAAAAGCCACTATTAGCTTTGTCATATCTGTCTGTCCGTTAGTCTTTTCGCATGGGACAATGTGGCTGCCATTGGATGGATTTTCATGAAATTTTATATCTGAAAATTTTTCGAAAATCTTCTGTTTTCCCTTGCCAGTAGCATTTCAACAGTAGCCCATCCTAATCTTCGTCTCATCCAAACATAACAATTTTCCTTTATATGTCGGGGAACACTGGAAAGAAGAATAGGCATACTTTGGCTTTGCTTTTTCTGTCTTCTTTTTGAAGCACCAGCTCGTCATCTAATCAAAAACCTCTTCGCATTTTACGAAACCCGAAATTTTATTACCGGGTTCCAAATAACTCACTTTTACCTGTCCTAAGCCAAAACAATTGAGGTCAAGTCCTCTCAGCCAATCTCTTTCAAATTCATTTTAATATTATTCTCCCATCTACGCCTAGATCTTCCAAATTGTCAGTTCTTAAACACGTGTTACTTGAAATTTGTATTCCACAGACGTAAATAAACGTACAAAAACACAAATCACCAACAAATGCACAAAGAAAGTTTTATCATCAGTCGTAACTCACTCCTACATGTTTCGACCCTGCTGGGTCATCTTCAGGGAGAAATTTTTTGTTACCGTTACACTAAGGTTGCACTTTATAGTTGAGTGAGAATGTGCTGTT
>BLKM01000822.1:1230572-1303041 GCA_013340265.1 Coptotermes formosanus | reverse complement strand
AGGCGTGAACTCTCTGCGGTCCCGGCCTGCCCGCAGAGAGTTCACGCCTCCAAAAACAACGCAGTACACAGTCAACAGCACATTCTCACTCAACTATAATGTGCAACCTTAGTGTAACGGTAACAAAAAATTTCTCCCTGAAGATGACCCAGCAGGGTCGAAACATGTAGGAGTGAGTTACGATTGATGATAAAACTCTCTTAGTGCATTTGTTAGTGATTAGTGTTTTTGTATAACATAGTGCACAGACATGGAACACATTAAATTAAATAAACGTATCTACGCTTCCGCTCATTCTTCAGTGTTGTTAACACCTGTACACTGAAGTACAGAAGGCGTGAAATTGCTGAAGTATTCTAGGAGACACACTTTGAATCAGAAATGTGCATTGAAGTATGCAAATTGGTTCTCACCAGAACTGCTTGTTCTTCACCACACTTCTTCTTATATTAAACTCAAACCCGTTGTCTCGCTGTTCACGCCACACTCTATCACTGTTCCTGCACAGTGCAGCAGGCACCTCTTCGTCAAGTCGTGGGGCCAAGGCCTGCAGGCGGCCTCACGCACTGTGTCAATGCGGATAGTGTTAATTCGTCCCTAAATTACAGCATGCGGCTTGCAAGCTGCGCATACAAAGTACAAATCCCGCCCGGTTCATGCGGCTGCATACGACACACTGCCCTGCACGTCTTGTTGCGGCCTTGCGTGCAGAATTCTTAAATTAATTTACAGCGCCTCGTGACGAAGTGCTCAGAACAGGGGACGCGTTACTGCTTTGTTACGTTCAGGTTGTCAGAACAGTCACATGCCTCGAAAAGGAAGAGATGTGTCTCTAATATCTACCATTTGAACTGCTGTGTTTAGGTGCTTGGACTGTACGCTTTAACCTTTTAAAGCCTAGCGGTAACTTTACGTACCACCAGGTTTAACATTAAAAAATTCTACAGACTGTTCACATTGCGTTTATGTGTTTTGTACGGATCTCAGAACAAACAGCAACTTTTGCCTCATAAAACATTAAGAGACTGGTTTTTGTAACCGAAGTGGAGAGTGTTTACAGCGCGGTACGCACTGAGTCCTTATATAAAACAGATACGCTTCGTCTTTAAAGGGTTAAGGAAGGACAAAGTGAATTAGTTTTGAAGAATACTGTATCTGTGGGGCCGCGGTGGTGCAGTTGGTTGAGGCAGTGCGCTACAAACCGCAAGGTCGCGGGTTCGATTCCCGATGGTGTCACTGGAATTTTTCAATGCCATAATCCTTTCGGTCACACTATGGTCCTGGGGTCAACTCAGACTCTAACAGAAATGAGTACCAGGAATATTTTCTGGGGAATAAAGGCGGCCGGTGCGTAGGGCTGAAAACCTGATAACTCTTATGTCCCGATTGTCTAGAAATTGGGAATATCAACCCCCTGAAGCCCTCCGGGTCTGTACAGGTATTGCTTTATACAGTCGTCTGCAAAACTACGTCGTACAGTCTGGTAGGAATTTACCAAAATTCCGAAGAAGAAGAATCGAAAGATTTCTCCGCCAGTAAATTTCTACCGGGTTACACGGGTCACTTCCAATAAAATGTTCCTTAACTCACCATCATAAGAACCTTTGCCTAAGTCTCACATATAGTGGACTTTAATAAATCCTTCTTTCTGTCCTGCTAAGTTGAATGCTTGTTTTAAATTCCATCTAATCCGCTTCCTCCGTAAGTTTTTTATATGCAGCGGTAGCGGTTGCAAATCCCTTCTTGCGCCATCTGCTGTGGGACGCACATGTCATATGAATATGGACAATTATAACAGGAGAAGCTAGTGGAAAATTTAAGAAACTTCCAAAACCTAAAATTCTGTTTTACTTTCCTGGCTGAACTACAAATTTACTTTAATTTAGGGTTGCTAGTTTGTGTAACTTTCGCATCGAGTACTTATTAAACTCAACAAGATAGGCAGTGTATGTATTGTGTAACAATGAGGCGCCTCCAAAGAATGGAAGAGAAAAGATTGCCAGAAGAAGTTATGAAATGGCGTCCACCAGGAAGAAGAAAACGAGGTAGACCTAAACTTACCTGGGCGGAAGGGATTAGAGGACTGATGGGAGAAAAGAGATTAGTGGACGAAGGCTGGAATGACAGAAGCAACTGGAGGAAGAAAATAATATAATTGTCAAATGGGCGCAGGAAGATGGGGAAACATTGTAAAGCCTGCTAAATAAATAACTAAAATGAGGCGCCTTGCCTTAACAGTTGTTACAGTGAAAAAGCAGTAAGTATTAAACATTATGAGTGTGTGTCTGCATTTTGCTACAGTTATCCTGCATGCAAATCGCATCTTTTATGCGCCGTATTATATCGTCACCTGTCGCCTGTCTGGCTGTGCAGTATTTTTCCCATATTTGCTCATAAAAGGCACGATCTTCGGGGAAAAAGATATTAAACATAAAATGTGTGTTTTGGTTTTCCGTACAAATTTGTCTGAAACATTTCCAATTCTGAGAAGAATTCAGCGAGATACTATCACAGATGTGAATACGTCTTGATGTAAAGTACCCGTTATTGCTGTCAGATTTTAATGAAACTTGAATTCTCCCCACAGATTGTCGAATATCCTAAAATATCAAGTTTCATGAAAATCCGTCCGGTGGGAGCCTAGTTGTTCCATGCGGACGGACGGACGTACGGACACGACGAAGCTAATAGGCGCTTCTCGTAGTATTGCAAAGGTGCTTAAACTTATAAGATATATTTCCTCGTCTTTGATTAAGCACTACCAAATGAAGCCGAATGGGAAGAATTTACGTAATGCTCCACACACACCTGACCTTCACACTATTAAGGTAAGGTAAGGTAAGGTTTATTCCCGAAGAAATTAGCAGCATTCCCAATTTAACAGGCTACTGGGTGGGTCTCAGAGACGGTCTAGGAGCTTTGATGGTAAGAAATGTCCCCTGCCCTCACCGGGAATTGAAGTATGTTTCGTCGATCCTGCAACCCGTAGCAGGTGAAAATAAGGACTGCAGTACTGACTGAGAAAAGTCAAGCTGTAGGGGGGTGCTAACAGTGCCAAAAGTCACGGCTATCAGCTGTGGTCTGAAAGAATCGACACTTCTATCACTGACACTAAATTACCGTCATTGCGTGACCTAATCAAACAGTCAGCTCGGTTCTGCTGTTGATATTCACCTCGGGAATCACATTAGAGTGCACATGCGCTGTCCTCATTCTGGCAACAATACGCGAGAGAAAATCCTCACAAGCTTAATTGAAACAAAGGGAGATCAAAAGAAGATTTCGGCGCGGATTGCTCGTATCTTATCTTCATTACCGGGAGCAGTGTTTTGTTCTGTGTCAATTAACAGGTTATTGTTCAAACGTTACTCACTGAGAAGAGGTGTGTGCTGTAGAGTCTTTCATTTCAGCTCCACTCCTTCCTTATTTTCCTCTTTCTCGCGATAATTCCCCGCACTGTGGGCAAGTTTTGCCTGACTCTTCTTTTTTTCCCGCTTCTTTCAAATGTTGTTACTTTGCATGTTCTCAATATATGTGCATGTTAGCTTTTACAGCTGTTGTTATTTATGGCTTTCAGAAAGTCTATATTTGATAGTAGTGAGACAGAAACTGTTGCATTGTGTCCTTAAAATTTACAAAATAAAGACGTAACTTAACAGTTCTCTAGAATTTTCTGTCTTTAGTTTAATTGTCTCGTTAAACACCAATACTTGGGCAAAACTTTTATTGTTTGAAATAATGTTTGTTTCGTGTTTATTTACGAGTCCTGCTCCAGACAATTTAACCCCCGATAAAAGTTTAGATTGCCGTGCTCGAACTGCAGGGAAAACCGTGAGTGGTTGGTCATGTAAACTGCTTCTTAATGATTGATGTCCGTTTCTAAATAAAACTGTGAAGTGCAGACAAACTGTAGTGGAACCAATGCAGATTGTGCATAGCTCAAACACGTCACAGCCTGATCGGGTTAGGCGTAGTAACTGATATGCGTGTGTGTGTGTGTATGTGCGTGGGTGTATACATAGACACACATACGCACGCGCGCGCGCACGCACATGCACAGAGTGGCGCAAAAGCCCCTTGGCACTCGGTGTTTTTAACATGTGGCATGCTGAGTCGAGTGACTCTTGTGTCACTCTGTACAGACACACGCACAAACACGCACGCACATGTGTTTATTTACAAACAACAAATCTACTCTTCAACTCACCCGGGACGAGGAAAAATCACGCCCGGCGGCTATGAAGGTACCACAACAATATATGTTGGATTCGAGTAGAGAAATGTTTGGATTTGTTATACAATATGCCGCCCTTTCTCATTTTTTTATTTATTCGTCGATATCTGACAGTAAATTTAAACAGGAAAAGATGACTTGAATATATATAAAATACATGGTATTTACTTTATATCCTTGCCGAAGGTGGCAGATTTATTTAATAGAAAACTTGCATTCGCCGGGACGTCCCGTGACAGCTACAGAGCTAAATATAACGACAAAAGAAACGCACGGTGTAATGTAAGGCACACTGCTGTAAACGACGTCTATCATTGTGTTACATGACGGTAATAAGTGCAGTGGTCATGTGGGATTTGTGGTCGACAAAATGGCAGTGGACGAGGTTTTTCCCCGGGTACTTCGGTTTTCTCCTATCAACTTCATTCCGCCGGTGTTCCATTGCTAGGCAAAGGACAGAAATAATCGTCATCTTCATCACAGGGTTGCACAAGAAGCCTTAAGGCTGCAGTGCGTCCGTAGCATCTGCTGCGGGGCCCACAGTACCACTACGCTCTAAAATAAGAAGGCAGTGGTACTGTGGGCCCATGTCTATGGAGTGTACCCCTTTTTTTCTGACTACTGAACTAAGCCAAAATTTGTTAACCCCCTATGTGTGTGTGTGTGTGTGTGTGTGTGTGTATGTGTGTGTGTGTGTGTGTGTCTGTGTGTGTGTGTGTGTGTGTGTGTGTGTGTGTGTGTGTGTGTGTGTGTGTGTGTGTGTACATACGTCTGTGACTCCAGTACTTTGGATCAATTTTAAGCATTTCGTATCCAGTTTTCTGGAGCAATAACTCAGTATCTATCACTCTGGAGCTTATTTGTGCAGAGGTATTCAAACTGTCAATGCAATAAATTACATACGGATATTGCTGCAGCACCCTGCACATTCCCCCGCGTACTTCCCGTCAGGGCTAGCACTGGCCAAGGCATGACTCCCTCTACTTGTTCGCTTCCCAGCTGCCTGAGATGTCTGACCCCATTACAGATTAAGGAGCTCGTACGTGCCGCCACAGGTGACGTGATTATATCTTTTATGGTAAATGTCTGACAGCCATTCCAAGTGCCAAGTGCCACAGGGTCAACGTAAAGGGATCTATTTCTGATTTTGTAAGCCGTGCGTTGGTAGAAAACATGAGATATTGGGACAGAAGTAAAAAACAAGAAACACTCGTGGGAGATGTAAGAAATGCGTACAGAATATTGGTGAGGAAACCTGAAAGGAATTAGCGCTTGGAATACCAGGCTACGTAGATGGGAGAATAATATTAAAATGAATTGTCAACATCAACAACTACGATGTGACTCTACTGGTAGAATTCATGAGTGTCGGGGTAGGATCCAGGAAGCATGGTCCTGTGAACACCGTGTGGCGGGGGGGGGGGGCGGGGGGGGACAGTTACATTTACTATCGAAGCCCGTAGCACCTTGTCTAGAAAAAGTCCATGGGTTGGTACAGGGCGACTTAGTTCGTTTCCTTCAATATACTTTCCTTAGTTCTTTTAAGCCTGATGTAAATGTACTCAAACACATGAAAATTTATTTTAAGGCTGTATATTCCGTGCATTTTTATGGCGAATTATATCCAATTTACTGGACCAACTAAATGCAACCACTGTTCATGTATATTACATATATCGCTCCGACATGTTTCGGCGTTCAGGACACCATCTTCCGGGATAACGTACTTTGAAATTTAAAACCAGTTTTCAGGAAACAAACCACTTGTTTATGTTTCCACAATCAGTAGCCAGCCTGCTGAAAATTTAGCCCGTACCGCGCAGTAAACACTCTCCATCTCGGCTATAAAAGCCAGTCAGTTAATGGTGTATAGGGAAATAATCGCTGTTTGTTCTGAGATCCATACAAAACACATAAATACACTGTGTGGGCAGAACGTGGCATTTAAAGACCCAGTTCGTACCGCGCAGTAAACACACTCCGTCTCGCTTACAAAAGCCAGTCACTGAATACTGTATAGGGAAATAATCGCTGTTTGTTCTGAGATCCATACAAAACACATAAATACACTCTATGGGCGGAAGGTGGAGCTTTTTATGTTAAGACAGCCGTCGTTGTTGAAGCCAGTGTTGCATATAATAAACGCTCTTCTGCACTGCTGATACGCTGTATAAACAAAATTACTTTTAAGACCAAGGTAGTGCAAAAGTTGTGATTAACCCTTTAAAGACGAAGCGTATCTGTTTTATATAAGGACTCAGTGCGTACCGCGCTGTAAACACTCTCCACTTCGGTTATAAAAACCAGTCTCTTAATGTTTTATAAGGCAAAAGTTGCTGTTTGTTCTGAGACCCGTACAAAACACATAAACGCAATGTGGGCACCACGTGGAATTTTTTAATGTTAAACCTGGTCGTACGTAAAGTTACCGCTAGGCTTTAAAAGGTTAATACAAGAGTGGACGGGCCGTCGGTTTGCGACCTAGCCCCGCCTTAGACAGGCAGTTTGTTTAGGAAAGGAAGCTTCTGGGAGGTTGTAATCAACGGTAGCAGAGCTTTCTGACACATATTCTGATATCTCATTATGCTGGCTGTCAGCGTCCGCGTTTTTTTTTTCTGAACGACAATTATTTTAAAAGGTTTCTGTTGATATCTCAGGCTCTTAGGTACTAAGGCCTTTGTGGTCATACTGAGGCGCCACAGCATGTTAATACAGTATATACTGGAGATCAGTTCCACTCATTCTTTTGTAACTAATATAATTCCTTGTGATTGATTACCTTTATAAGAATTTGTTACATTATCTTGTAAAACATGGCGTGCCTTATTACGGCATATCGTGTAAGTTACCCAAAGTTACACAGACATTCACTTCTTGACTCGAACTTTTTCACTTAACTCTAAAATATTAATGACACTATAGACTGTTGCGTCTTGTTACTTACCTAAGTGACGCTGTGAGTGTTACGTAGCCTAGCTGTGAGGTTGTGCACTGCTCGTAGTAAGGCCAAGCCTTGCACACGACGTATTGTCCACCCGACACCATCTTCAGCGTGAAAGGAATAAGAGATGCGATACAATTAATCATGGGATTAGGGACTTACCTGCAACAGGATAAAATAACACATCGCACGGCTTGGCTCTGTATAAGGCAGCGTGTTGCTGTATATGACAGTAGTAGATTTTGCTCGTACCGCGCAGTAAACATATTCCGTCTCGGTTACAAAAACCAATCAGTTAATGCTGTATAGGGAAAGAATCGCTGTTTGTTCTGAGATCCATACAAAACACATAAATACACTGTGTGGGCAGAACGTAGAATTTTCTTTTTTTAATGTTAATGTACCATGTGTGGTATGCAAGATAATTAGTGTCATTTTGATTACTAATATACTATCTTGCACTAATTTACACATAAAATTTGATTTTCATTTCTAGTAAATCAAATATTCCGTAGCGATAAATCCATCTTCACACGATCAACGCTTCTATATACACTGCTTACTCGTATTCAACAAACAGTGTACTCTCGGCTGCACCCCCTTCTCTTGCCCATCACTGAATGTATGGGTGCAGCGAGTGTGTAAAATTCAGTTATTCCTTACTTACCGTGAAGTACCTGCATACAATGCATCGGGATACTTAGCAAGTGCTGCTACTTTGAGCGTTCAGTTTATCAACACATTCAGACCGCCTTTTGACAGACCGTACACCCCATCCATGTGAAACAATAGTCGGCAAAGCTTTAGACTGCAGTACCGGCCCAAGCACACTGGCCGCTCCCTGCCTTCTTCGTGTTACATTCCTCACTGTTACCGTACATAACACACACAGTGTGAACTGCATTTCGTGCGTGTTTGTGTCTGGGGCCGCGGTCTACTGGCTTTGCTTCGTACGTTGATAATTCCTACAGCAATAGTTCATTTCGTTTCGTTCCGTTTCGTAGTCCTTACCTGTCCTACCCACTCACAGCAGGTGTCGAGGTTGTTTTTATTTTCAATTGATCACCCTCACACACACACACACCACGGTCGGTAGGACTCCTCTGGACGAGGGATCGGCCCGTCGCAGAGACCTCTGCCTGAAACACAAACACTAACAAGAGACAAACATCCATGCCCGCAGTGGGATTCGAACCCACGATTCCAGCAAGCGCTGGGCCGCAGACCCACGCCTTAGACCGCGCGGCCACTGGGATCAGCAGTAAGTCATTTCTTGCTTATAAATGTCCTGACTCAACTGTCTGATGGCCAGTTACAGGATCAGCACTGATACACCGACAGGACACACAACACAAAGAGCGCTCGGCTGAACAGCAGACACAAGAACACGTTGCTTGCTTGATGGATACAGCGCGTAGAGACGAACTTGTCTGCTTAAATATTGATGATACAACCGGCGTACAGAAGGCTAATACAGACCCTGATGCGGAAGGTTAACTTTTGTTTTGAATAAATGTGTGGCGGTGTAGACCGGATTTCCAGCGGGTGACGTTCGTCTTTAGGAAAAGTTTTAAGAGAGGAACCACAGTAAAATTTAAAGAAATCTCTGAGACATCAAGTGCGAATTAGAAAACAAGATAACAATAACTTTCCACCGCCTTGCAACGTAATACTGCCATCACCACTAACATTATCATCATCATCATCATCATCATCATCATCATCATCATCATCATCATCATCATCATCATCACTCTCCTAACCTCCCAGCAGTTTAACTGATTCTCAAAAGAGTGCGGGTCTCACTGACCACGCACTTCTTACGCACTGATCTGCCAAAAACCTCCTGATTATACGACATGCGTTAAGTATCACTGCTTTCTGCGCTAGGATACGTAGAGCAGGCTGGAGACTGGGCAGTTACAGACTTCCGTGTAATCTGTTTGTGATAATATCCGTTGTGGATGGTACTAGTGGTATTATACAGGCCGTTTTCAGTTGCCACATTCTAATAAGCCCTTCTTTCAAGCCTGCGTACTTCCGGAGCTTCTCGGTGACGGTGCTGTGAAGGCTGTGACGGTTGGTAATTGCTGCGTCTGTTGAGTGTGCTTCTTTGATGGTTTTATCAAGATTAACTCTGTACGGTCTACAGTTATGGACAGTTCGATCAGTTACTATATAACTGTCATAGTCAAGTTCATAGTTGGGGTTCTCTAACACGGATTCTGGCACATATTTACAGCACGGCATTGGTGGTCCCTTTGACAGTCCACACTTGACAGCCATTTCTTGATTTATTATTATTATTGTTATTATTATTTTTATTATTACTATCAGATGTCCATATTTATAGTACGTCATTGGTGGTCCCTTTGACAGTCCACACTTGACAGCCATTTCTTGATTTATTTTTGTTATTGTTATTATTTTTATTATTACTATCAGATGTCCATATTTCTCTGGCAAGTTGCATAAACAGCGCCACCTTGTTACACCCGTTATTATCGGAACTGCTGTCGCCACCCAGTGCATGCCCTATAATTACTGTCCCAATCTTTCGTGAGTGTTTTGCATGTCGTTATTGCCTAGCTCGATGCACACTGATTTTTGGCTGGCTGCACTGAATCTCGTCGCCGTGCATCGACTATTGTGGGGCTCATCCAGTCAGTTAGGAATGTGCTTTTGGTATTTCAAATTTAGATCCCATGTTTAGTTTTCACATGACAAAGTATAACACATCAAATATCCAAAACTTGTAACAGTATGAAACTTGAAATTTTCACGCGAACATGACCTAAATGAGCGGACCTAAATTCGTTCAGGGCTTACGCAATATTTACACTCCACTGTATAATGAAAACCCTGTAATATGCGCCTTTTTTTACACTTTTTCTTGAGTACTAGCCAAAAATGTGATTATTTCCAGTCTGGAAGGAAACTGGAATTTCACGTAATTTTCCTAATACAAATTAAGCATAACAGACTGTTTTGGAATACGGCGTTACATTACGTCAGTTCTGTGTTTTATTAACTTGCAATAACTTTTCTTTTTAACGTTGACAAATTTTACTATAAATGTTAATGTAAGGGCAAGAAATGTAATCTCGTCCTAAACAAATGTACTCAAGCATATATTAGACCAATTAACATTTCTTTACAGCCAGTGGCAGCTAAAAGTTGCAGAAGTAGGGTAAATCTGTGACACAGAGGCGCGGGGCTAATTAGAGGGCGCTGAGCGTTTCATAGAGCAAAGAAAGAAACAGCGCCAAGTAGCCTACTGTAGAGGGACACGAGACGAAAATTTTAAATTGCTATTTTGTCAGTCCTCGATACGGTAGGCACTGCTGTGCTAGTTTATTCAAGCGCTTGCCAGTGTGAATAACTGACACACAAACCTTCTGTCTCCTCCAGTTGATATTCAGCTTCCTATCTCTTTCCAGTTTTCTCTTTCAATTCCTGTAAAATGGTACAGTTTCGATTAGCGTCAGTTTTCTCACAGAAGGTACGGTATTAGTCTCTTAGATCACAACATACTACTGGGACAGTCACTGTCAACAGTGGCATTAGTGTCAATAGTGTCAGTAGTATTAGTAGTATCAATAGTTTCAGCTAGCCTCATGTTAGTAGAAGGCGTGCTATTAGAAGTTTGAGTACAGCAAAGGTTTGGTTAAAATAAATCTCCCTAACGCTTTCCAGCAGGTATGTTTCCTATAACATACGTAAGAACTGACTTCCTTCCTGATAGAAACCACATCGTCTGCTAAAATAACACAATCTGTAATAATCTGTGTCACTGTTCAGAAGATCGTAAGAGAATCCGCAACCCACAGCGTGTGTAACACTCCAGAAACTTTCAGCTTGCTTCTCGTACGCACAGCAACCGTTGTCTTTTGCGGCATTAACTCTTTAAAGACGAAGCGTATCTGTTTTATATAAGGACTCAGTGCGTACCCCGCTGTAAACAGTCTCCACTTCGGTTATAAAAACCAATCTCTTAATGTTTTATAAGGCAAAAGTTGCTGTTTTTTCTGAGATCCGTACAAAACACATAAACGCAATGTGGGCCACCACGTAGAATTTTTTAATGTTAAACCTGGTGGTATGTAAAGTTACCGCTAGGCTTTAAAAGGTTAAGACACTGTGGAGGCAGAACTCTACATGTAAAAGTCTGGTGTGCACGCTTGTGGCACCCTGTATGTGGTTACGGTTTGTCTAACGACACTTAGTAATTCTGGCTCGAAGGACTCAATGAATTGTAAGGATGTGTCAGCTTCGATACTGGTTGTGGCGTGATTCGATTTACCATATCTGCATGTCTTGGAGGGACTGAGGAATACCACAAACAGTGTGCAGGATTTGAACCGGAACTGCGGTACTGCAGAGATACGTTTGGCCTAAACCCCTGCTGGAAGTACTTGCCAGCTAATTTTAGAATTAAAAGGAAGCAGGGCGTGGCACGTATTTGTTTTGCTCGGGACAGACACTATGGGCATTCGTGTTGCATAAAACAGGGGCAGTCTCTTGTCTAGCTAGGCAGCACTTGCTTTGCAAGGAACACCCTGCTTCCTAAATTTACATACTTATAATACTCAATATTTCTTCCCTTGCACTACATTCTCCAGCAGTCTGGAATTGTTACTGGCTCCAGCCTGCTCTGTTCCGATCTGTTTCATTGGCACTTCGTTTGCTCACTTTGTGCTTGTAATCATCCATACCTCCTTTTATTTGATACATGCAATTCCTTGACGCGTCCTTTCCCTTCGAAAAGCAAATTTATTTATTCTTCTCTTTCATTTCAGACAATAACATCTTATAATTTCGAGATAATACAGCCAGAAATGAGTTCTCGCTTGGCATAGAAATGAGCCGATTGGGTCAGTCGGGCGAGTCATCCCAGCTAGTCAACAGTAATTAAGAAGTAATTATGTTGAAGGGCTATAACGAATATTACTTCGCTTTATAATTCCCATGCTTTGCCCGCTGGACATCCGATGTCTGATAAAGTATAGTGAATATGAAGGAGGCGTGGGTCTGCGGCCGACCGCTTGCTGGGATCGCGGGTTCGAATCCCACCGGGGGCAAGGATATTTGTCTTGTACAGTGTTTGTGTTGTCATGTAGAGGTCTCTGCGACGGGCCGATCCCTCGTCCAGAGAAGTCCTACCGCCTGTGGTGTGTGCTTGAGTGTGATCAAACGAAATCACAAAAACCCTCTACACCTACTGTGAACAGGTAGGTAGAAGGCCGAAGGACTATGAAACGATGAAAATGAAGATGCAGAGTGCATGCTAATTTGAGGGATGCTGGTGACATAATTAATTAGAAAGTAGAATTTGGTAACAGCTACATATACTGGGATTAATTCTTTGAATTTAAAGGGGAAAGACGCATGAGAGACATGCAGTAACAACTTGGAATCTCCTAAACAAACCTTACAAATAGCATGTTATTTTGAGTAAATATTTTGATTTGAATTTTACTACAAGAAGAAGAAATATTGCATGGCGTCACCTTTTATGCTGGTCTGAGTCGCTTTAACAAAGACAGGGTCGATGTGTCCGTAATGTTACCATAGAAGATACACTCGACCTCGTCATGTCTTGTTGCTTGTGTTTCAGAAGAAGAGTTTACAAATTGCTTTTCCTTGCCTTTCTCTCTTAAAATTTACTTTAAAAATTTTCTAAGACACAAAAATGTAGGCAAACCCAGAAGAATCTCATTATAGGAGAAAGAGAAGAGCTCCCGAAGAAGAGAACGTGAAGAAGAGATTGAAATAAAGAGAGTAGAAGGAAGAGTAAACCTGTCTTGTACCGTTATGAATTCTGCCAAGTTCGAAAATGCGCGTCTTTCACCGCCAAATACAATATAAAGTGTCTCCTCGTCCTTTGCAATCTCGTTTCTCGCTCTGCCGTGCACGTCTGCAATACATTCATATCCCTCCGCGCGCTGCTACGTAGAGTTTCAGGCTGACTTTGTTAGACCTAAAGCTAGTCCGAGTTGCTGAATGCTGCGGTTCACACGCCTGTGCGCCTGAGGATTAGAGTGTCATGGTTTGTAATGCCATGCCTCCTCTTTTGCAACGTAGGGTATCCTGCCTTGAAGGAGAGAGATAGGTAGCAGGCTCATCCGAAACGTCGGTACTTGTCTACCAGAGTACATGGCGTTAAAAACCATAAAGCGATTTCTTTTCCATTCAGTTTGCCTGTGGATGATCTCAGCGTGCAATAATGTTGGGTGTTCAATAGACATTCATACATTGTGATACTGTGCCGCTCAAGAAGTAGGAGAGAACAACAAATGAAAAGCGGAAGGGATATTAACCCTTTAAATACGAAGCATATCTGTTTTATATAAGGACTCAGTGCGTACCGCGCTGTAAACACTCTCCACTTCGGTTATAAAAACCAGTCTCTTAATGTTTTATAAGGCAAAAGTTGCTGTTTGTTCTGAGATCCGTACAAAACACATAAACGCAATGTGGGCACCACGTAGGATTTTTTAATGTTAAACCTGGCGGTACGTAAAGTTACCGCTAGGCTTTAAAAGGTTAAGTTAACTGCTTAAGTCTTAAGTAACAGTGGTAAATATATGCACCACCTGATATAACACTTAGAACATCCGCATGTTACGCACAGACAGACACTCTATTTAAGTACTTCATACGATACGTGCGTTTTACACAGCAGACAATATAACAAGAGATGTGAAACTGAGAGATAAAAGTGGGAAGAAACTTCCATAGATTTGAAATCAGAACCTAAGGTAACTTTACATAAATTTAGAAAAAACTAAACCAATCCCATTAGAGGCCTGGACAGGCCCTGAGGGTTCCAGGAGGTTGAGGCTCCCAGATTTCAAGACAGTCGGCACATGAAGGTTGTAAGGTTGTCAGCCCTACGCACCGGCCACTATTACCCCCCAAGAACTAAACCTGGTACTCATTTCTGTTAAAGGCTGAGTGGACCGCAGGGCCATTGTGCGACTGGAAGGGTTATGTTAAAGAAAAATTGAAGTGATACTACCGGGAATCGAGTCCGCGACCTTCCGGCTTGTGGTGCAGTGCCTCAACCAACTGCGCCCCCAATCTGAATAATACGTCAAAATTTATTTCCTAAGTCACAGAGAGCGACTGATGCTGTATAGCGGGCTAGCCGCTGTTTAATGTAGGAGCCACACAAACCGCATAAATGTTGGGGCAAAATGCACAGCTTGCTACAAGATAGAGTGGCTGCTGTTTGTAGTTAGCGTTACGATATGAAAGGGAAACCCTGAAGGCGCCGTTACCGCCGGGCTCCACCGCAGTAATGTGCAATCTGCTAAAATCGTAATATACTGTAAGTGGGCCCTTAGATTTGAAGGGTGCATATCAGCTGCATCGAGACTTAGTAAGAAAGAGCGGTACGTGTGTACGCTTAGAATGAACAATGGTTTAGTATTCTAAACTGTCCCACGGCTAATCTCAGTGGCCGCGCGGTCTAAGGCGTGGGTCTGCGGCCGAGCGCTTGCTGGGATCGTGGGTTCGAATCCCACCGGGAGCATGGATGTTTGTCTTGTACAGTGTTTGTGTTGTCAGGCTGAGGTCTCTGCGACGGGCCGATCCCTTGTCCAGAGGAGTCCTACCGAATGTGGTGTGTGCTTGAATGTAATTAAGTGAAAAATCAAAACCCTCTACACCTACTGTGAACATGTAGGTAGAAGAGGGAAGTACTGCGAAACGAAATTATCCCGCGTATCTGCAGTTCTTTAGGTAATTAGATGCAGACGCAGCACGCAGACTTTACGGGCCTGCGTAACCATAGAACTGGTGGCATTGAGGGCCGTCGCTGCTGGTGGAGGACCTGCTAGGTACCTCCCTGTCGCCGGTTGTAATAATATTAAGAAATGGTTTCGCCTTCATCACCATGGCTATGCTTGCAACCAGTTCTGAAGTCAGGACCTTAACATGGAAATTACCTGCTGCAAGTTTGGTTGGACTATTGTTTTGGGCTCAGACATTTTGAGAAAGCGGCTGGCTGAAGTCCGTGAAGGTGGGGCGAGGAGACCTAATCACAACACTGCAGTAATGTTTGCGCTCTATATATGTGATATATCTGCACAAAAAACGTGTTAGTTTTATTGTTGTGTGTAAAATGTAACGCCTTCCTGTTGCTACAGCAACAAGGCAGAAACCGTGTGGTGTTTACCCTCCGAGACGCTATTAGTTGCGGGGATGGAGTCTCGCTTTTCTTGGTGCCGATTTTGGGCCCTCCGAAATATTGCGCTGTCAGCCTGAGACCCCGTCACATTAACACCAAATGTCTGAAATTGCCCCCAGAATACGCCATTTATCTGTTTTTGATTGTCATGTACACAGCCATTACGTTTGTAAACATCATTAACTGGTCAGTTTTTGTAATGCAAGCAAACTGTGTTCCCTGTCAGGTACGAATTCAAGTGTTGTATATAACGTAGACACACTTCAGTCTTCAAAGGGTTAGCTGTATTCGGGCGAAAGCCGCGAGCGCTGCGTGCGTGTTCTGTGTCCAAAATCAATGTAAACCATCAGCTGAAAAGCACGTAGTTTGAGAAACTTTCATTGAAAAGTCAACAGAAATTAATAAAGCATCAAGAAGAAAGAAATTTCTTTCCCGCTGGCACTTCTGTGTATTTTGCGCCATTACTTGAATCGCTACGTGCATTTCGGGTTGTCTGCAAGATGCTGCAGAAGTACGGAGCTGTGTGAATGTAAACGTCGTGGCGGCAAACCAAAAAGCGGAGCTGGCTGACAGTCTGCCTAGCGTTCAGTAATAGCAGCTGCTTGCAAACCGAATGTGTCACGTCGCCTTCAGGGGCACGAGGAGAAGCATGCGATGTTGAAAAAAATCTGCATTGTACGAACTGAACAGCAGCAGCAACTACTAGAGCTACTACTACTACTACTAATAATAATAATAATAATTCGTCTTGAGATCTAAAATACACATTTTTGTAATTATTAAGACGTGGTCTGGTAGGTGATCCCTGGGAAGACATGCGTAAATGGGCGCATAATATTAAAACGGATGTGAAAGAAATAAGATGAGAGCGTGTGGACTGGATTAATCTGGCTCAGAATAGCGACAAGGAGGGCACATGTGTGAAAAGATAATGAAATTTCGTTTTCCATTAAATTCGGGTATTTCATTGTCAGAGGAACCGTTGGCTTCTCGAGGTGGCCACTGCTCCGTGTAGTCATTTACTCTGGTAGGTGGGTAGACACGTGTTGCAGGAAAACAATGCTTTTGTCTGCGCAGTAGAAGTCACTATCGGGTTAGTTCGTGGATATAGTCATGTGAATAACATAAGTGTACATTTGTCGGTAAGTGCTGGGTGGTGACACTAACCGGCACTGGAATTCGAGGCGAGGACCCAGAGACTTGATCCCTTCACATAGCACTTCGCAGCTCGCTCTATTCTCTGACGAGCCCAAACACCTTGCCCAGTTAAGCGAAATCTGCTTACCAAGTACGTTTTCATCTTTTCTAAATTTAACCATGCTTTGAGTTGTTAATTTGCAATTCCATCAAAACGAGAATTAAAGCTCTGTCCGTATACAACATTTACGAGCGGATTCAATTCGTCTGGCATGCTGCGCGACTTTTCAGTGGCGAGTCTTCTTATACAGTACGTCTGTGTACATTTGTGTACGTTGTAACCCTCCACGGGGATTGGCACTTTGTATGGAATATTCTTGTTATGGGCGGGAGATACTACACAATTCATAAAGATATTAAATGGAGTTTTCCTTAAGTCTCTTGTGAATTCATTACATTTTTCTCTACATATAAAAGAGAAAGTATTTGAAGTAACAATTTATTATTCTCTGTGTTTCAGCAGTAAGTTTTGGAATGATGTGTTCATTACTAAGTGAAATAAAACACAGTACCGTAACCCTGTGTATTCTATAATTCTAATATCTGCTAGGTCTCATGCACTGTGGAATGTTTCAAGTTATCTTCAGTTTCAAAATCTTCGTGACCCTAGAAAGTGTGTAATTAAAACTTGTGCTCACATTGCCACACACACAGGTACATTGTAAAGTTTACGAAATTCATTTCAATATTCCTGATGGATTTTGGTGATACGGTGATAATTGTTCGGTTTATGAGACTTGTGTTCATGGTGGTGAATATAAGATAAAGACTGATTTGCAACGTGTAAAATTATTAGTCTGTGTTTTTATTCAAACATAATGATACCAGTAACAGCTGACATTTCTCTTTGGTCATCTAAATCACCTGCAAGTACCAGAACTGTCCGCGGTTATTTCATCTCCTGCAAGTTTGGAACAGTACGCTGCAAGTGTCACTGTAGCTTAATTCAGTATCAATCTGTGTGCATTATTCATATTACAATTTGCTAACTCCGCACTTCTTAACACTGCATTTTACGCTGCAGTGTTAAATAAATTAAACACCAAGTGTCATTCAATACCGTCTCCTCCGGCTGACTTAGAATCGCATCTCACGCAGCGTGCAGTGGCTGCTACAAAAGTGTTGTTAGCGGAAGTCTAAAGACGGAGGCGCAAGGTCCTCCTCTGTCCAGAAGACGGAAGCGTACATTTTTCTAAAATCTCGGATCATTTGTACGGGATTAGTCGGTGTCAAGCCTCAGGCGACGGAGGCCTTCAGCCGACTCTGCAGTGCTTAAGGGGGTTGCGAAGAGGGGAGCAGACATGACTGCCACGGCTAATGATATGAGAAACCGGTGTCTGGAAAACTGAAAACAGAATTGTCAAGCTTTGGGCACCCCTTACAGGGTGCAGTTTCCTAACTGTTTGCAGTTTCGCGCAAGAAATAAGGATTTTTCACGTTCTTGTTGTAAAATATGAACAAAATTTGGAGCACTTTTTTCTGAATATGACAACAGTCGCAATGTTGACTATAAACACTGTTGTCTTCGGGACGTGATGTCTAGTGATGGTGGGGGCAGCAGGTTCCTCTGAACCATTGCTAACCTTTTACCAGACCACACGGCGTGTAGTGGTAACCAGGGCTGTGGAGTCGGTACACAAAACTTTCGACTCCGACTCCTCAATTTTTAAAACTCCGATTCCGACTCCTTCATAAAAGCTCAGTATATTAATAACGGTGAAACTATAAGACATTTCATCGCCACCACGTGAATCATCAGGCTACTGTTTAGACTTATAACCCATATTTAAGTACAAGTCTAATGGTTACTGTAGCTATCAGGGCTCTGGAGTTGGAGGATCTAGTTAAGATTTTAGACTGAAGTCGGAGTCGGAGTCGCTCCGACTCCGACTCCTTCATAAAAGCTCAATATGTATTAATAACGGTAAACCTATAAGACGTTTCATCGCCACCACGTGAATCATCAGGCTACTGTTTAGACTTATAACCCATATTTAAGTACAAGTCTAATGGTTACTGTAGCTATCAGGGCTCTGGAGTTGGAATATCTAGTTAGGATTTTCAATTGAGGTCGGAGTCGGTGCATTTTTACCGACTCCGACTCCACCTAAAATTCCTTCCGACTCCGACCCCGACTCCACGACTACGACTCCGACTCCAGAGCCCTGGTGGTAACAATATGTAACATGTGCTTATCATCACGGATATCTGCCTACTGGCCACAGTGTATTGATGTGCTGCCGTGTGGCCGTCACAGCACTCGCTGATCGTTTGCCTGCCGCCACTGACCGGCTGATGCTAATGTTCTCTGTGATGTACCATCTAACGGTCTGTGTGTAATGCAGACACGATTCAGGTTCAAAAGGCTTTGCGATGGCTTAGAATGTAGTCGTCGGCCGCGCACCACAGACGCCTCGGTTCGAAGCCAGTCACTGTAGATTTACGATTGACAACGCGGCACTGGGACAGGATTTTCCCCCAGCACTTCGATTTCCTCTGCTAATTACCTGCTTGATGCTGTATGTACCAACAGGACTGACGCTCAACAATTCTACGTTCTGCCCACACGGTGTATTTATGTGTTTTGTGTGGATCTCAGAACAAACAGCGATTATTTCCCTATACAGCATTAACTGATTGGTTTTTATAACCGAGACGGAGTGTGCTTACTGCGCGGTACGGACTGGGTCTTTAAATGCCACGTTCTGCCCACACAGTGTATTTATGTGTTTTGTGTGGATCTCAGAACAAACAGCTATTATTTCCCTATACAACATTAACTGACTGGTTTTTATAACCGAGACGGAGTGTGTTTACTGCGCGGTACGGACTGGGTTTTTAAATGCCACGTTCTGCCCACACAGTGTATTTATGTGTTTTGTGTGGATCTCAGAACAAACAGCGATTATTTCCCTATACAGCATTAACTGGCTGGTTTTTATAACCGAGACGGAGTGTATTTACTGCGCGGTACGGAGTGAAGTTTCTGTGTATATATATATACCGCCAGTTTTAACATTCACAAATTCTACGTTCTACCCACACAGTGTATTTATGTGTTTTGTGTGGATCTCAGAACAAACAGCGATTATTTCCCTATACAGCATTAACTGATTGGTTTTTATAACCGACAGAGTGGGTGTGTTTACTGCGCGGTACGGACTGAATGTTTATACAAAATTCGAGCCAAATTGAATATCATTCCACGTATGGTCCCTACTAATTTTCATCATAGCACTACTTTAATCAAAACAAGCCTGCGAAGCCTGTTGTTTCGTGTATGGAAGAGACACCGGATACAAGTACTTTCATTTTGTTATTCAAAATTTCAAAGTATTAACGGATGAGCACGACCCAGATTGGCAACCTTAAGTGACACGAAACTTTGTAGACAGTCGAACAATTACCAGGACATTCAGAGACATACTTTACACGAATTTTAACGCGTTGTGCTGATGTGTGCAAGTTAAAGAGGATAACGCATTTCCCTTGGCGGATGTAGCCCTTTAATTGCATAGATGAGTAAAGACGGACACTTCATTACTCTGAATTGTCACATACACTAAGCTGCGTTCCATCTTAAGTTGCGTGTCTAATTAAATTCTTCCTATCGCAGCTAAATTAGGGCTGCTTTGCTGCACCTGCTTCATATCCCGAGTTTAATCTCTAGCCGTGCTTATAGACTGTGTATTGTCAACAAGACGGATGTTTCGATGGGCTGAATTGCTGCAGCAGTCCACCGTGTGTGAGATTAGCACGGCTGACACCTTGTACCGGCGATATACTGACCGCGCGGTCTAAGGGTACGGGCACACTGGAGCGCAGCGGACGCAACGGACGGACGCAGCGCAGTGAGATAAAATATTCTTCCCGTTATTAGCAATGTGACATCGCACACTGATCCGCACCGGACGCAACGGAGAGCGGCAATGGCGTCTCGGAGGGGAATATTTATCACCCCGGCCGGCGCGTCCGACTCAGCGTTCAAGATATCGTTATCTTAATGCAGGGCACACTGTCTTGTATTTCGGCCTCCGGTCTGGCAGAGTTCTGTTGACTGCATACCCGCAACCCTTCCGGGGAAATACCATGCACTGTGCTTAATCAGTACAAATATTCCGACTCGTCCGACGCGCTCCAGTTTGCGGGTACTCTAAGACGCCGTTCTTCGGCTGCACGCTTGCTGGGACTGTGGGTTCGGATCCCGCCGGAGGCATGGATGTCTGTTGTGAGTGTTATGTGTTATCAGGTAGAGGCCTCTGCGTCGGGCTGATCACTCGCCTAGAGTCCTACCGAGTGTGGTGTGTCAGTGTGATCGTGAAGCCTCGACAGTGAGGAGGCCCTGGTCCACTAGGGGCTGTTTCTCCACTGGGGGGGGGGGGGGCCTTATACGTCTGAACTACCACAGCTCAGGCTTCTCAAGACGGGGGTCAGGCCATCTGAGGTCTGTGGTGGACAAAGTGACACTGGGACACGTACGTACAGTGTGCCTCTGTCAGTGTCGTTCCACCACTGCAACTTACGAATTCATCTAGCATCCGGATGCAGACTGGGCCCATTAGTGGGGTTGTGTGACCCCACCACAAGAAAATAACAAAAATCTGTCTTACCGTATTCTGCAGGTATTTAACCTTTTAAAGCCTAGCGGTAACTTTACGTACCACCAGGTTTAACATTAAAAAATTCTACGTGGTGCCCACATTGCGTTTATGTGTTTTGTACGGATCTCAGAACAAACAGCAACTTTTGCCTTATAAAACATTAAGAGATTGGTTTTTATAACCGAAGTGGAGAGTGTTTGCAGCGCGGTATGCACTGAGTCCTTATATAAAACAGATACGCTTCGTCTTTAAAGGGTTAATTCACTGGCGTTCGAATGGTCTTCAATTTCTTCTCCCCGTAGTTAACAGCAAAGTGGTAAATTACGTGACGCGTCTAGTGCCTTAGACTGTAACACGTCGCTGTCCGTCATTTCTGTTTAATCATCTCCAAAAGCGCCACGTAACGGAGGACCTGCATGGAACGTAAAATGTGTTTCATTTCTCTCCGCGCTTTCTGTCGGCAGCATAAACATGCGCCTAGTAACACTCGACATACATACGGCAACACATGTACAGACTGTTTAGTAAAATATTCGTCATCATCCGATTTTAGCTTTCGGTGTCGTGACAGTTTACAGATTCTGAAGACAGTGTTTACAAACCTCACTGTTTTTTTTTGGTACTTTACGCCGTGTATTCTGAGAGCCAGTGACCACCGCTTCGCAAGACGATCCTGCCACCATCTTCATGGTGTGACACTACACTCCATACTACAATAATCTTACGACAGTTTGTTCAGTGGTTATGTGTTCGTTTCTTTCGTGGTTGAAGTAGACCACGACAGCTGCCAGTCAGTTCTTCCCAGCTTGCAGTTTGTGATCATCATTGAAGCCACTCAATTTTCGCTGCTCCTAGCCGGAATTTAGCAGCCATTTTGAAGAGCAACTTGTCGGGATGTAAAGACGTTTATGGCGCTTCAGGGTTCCTCTCAAAGCAATTATTGTATCGTTCCCCTTATAACAGCACTTTGTTTCACCTCCAGCCGCCCTGCCCTTTGTGCTTGCATACTCAACACCGAATGGCTCCGTAATTTGTACACTCAGAGAGCTAACAGCACTATTATCAGATTTGATGTCTCCACAGAATTTAATATTCAGACTACGACGTTCGAAGGGTTAACGTCCTACACTTAGGCAGAAAGCTGCCGACGTTCTGGCGGAACCTGTTACGTCCCTTTCCCTGCTTTTCGTGTGATGACAGAGTTACGTATTGTGTTTCTTCTACACCCCAAAATTCGGGGCCCGAAACAAATTTAATGAGTGAACAGGGTATGTTGAGAAGGGGACACGCGGTTTTGCAGTTGATTGAGGCACTCTCCTACAAGCCGGAAGGTCGCGGGTTCGATTTCCGATGGAGCCATTGGAATTTTTCATTGACATAACCCTTCCGGCCGCATTATGGCCCTAGGGTCGATTCAGTCTCCTAACAGAAATGAGTAAGAGGAATATTTCCTTGGGTAAAGACGGCCGGTGCGTAGGGCTTACAACCTTACCACTTTCCTGTGCCGATTATCTGGAAACCTGGGAACCCCAGCATCCTGGAACCCTTAGGGCCTGTCCAGACCTCTACGGCGGTAGCTTTACCTTAAGCAAGCTCAAAATGCATTTTATTTATATGTCTACCTTATTTTGCTAGGCCTCTGTTTTCAACCTTCTGCAGACGCAATGATATATCAGAATTTTCAGAACAGACGCTACGTCTCCATTACAATAACCCACCAGATAATGCTGTATGGTGAGATACTCGCCGTTGACTGCGAGAGTAATACAAAACACGTACAATCGCTGTGTGGTCGAACGCAGACTTTTCAATGTTAAACGTGGTGGTGCATCTAGTAACCACTGGGCTTTAGAGTAGAGTTATGTTTACCGCTTTAGAATACGGCCATTGAAAGTGAAGGGTTGAGGAGACGAACGTGGCCCAACACCCCCTGCACAAGGAAACAGCGCCACACGATAACCCGCCCTTTTCACATTACTACTCCTCAAAGGCAGCGAGTTGGCTGCGGCAGCATCGGCCGTGGGACTACGGGCGCCTAAGGCTCATCTCGGGGTACCACGACATTTAAGGCTGTCGGCATTCGTTGACGGCAGCAGTCCTTAGTGCTTTGCTTATTGCAGCTATCACAGAAGTAAGAGATAGCGTGGCTGTAGAAACGCGGTAGTTCCTGTGTATAATAGTTGCACGCCGACAGTCTCCCCGTTCCGCCCACACAGTGTATTTATATATTCCGATCCTTGCAACAGGCAGTGATTATTGCCTGTACAGCATTGACTGGCTGGTCTTTATAGTGGCGAGGTGGTTTTCTGTGAGGTTTTCTGATGTCATAAAAGTTTTTATGTGTTCCGTGTCCGTGCGCTATACTATACAAAAAACATTAAACACCAACAAATGCACAAAGAGTTTTTTCGTCAATTATAACACACTCCTACATGTTTCGACCCTGCTGGGTCATATTCAGGGAGAAACTTTCCGTTGTCGTTACACTAGGTTGCATTATACAGCACATTCTCGCTCAGCTGTATAGTGCAACCTAGTGTAACGACAACGGAAAGTTTCTCCCTGAATATGATCCAGCAGGGTCGAAACATGTAGGAGTGTGTTATAATTGACGAAAAAACTCTTTGTGCATTTGTTGGTGTTTAATGTTTTTTGTCTTAAATGTTATTTGAATGAATTTTGATTTTCACAAATGTCAAACTTCCGTCCAATCGCAGCCCTTCCAACGTGATCTAAAATGTCGTCCCCATTCCGACACGCGACTCGGACCAAACGCTCACCTCTTCCCCTCTCCCACCCTGTAATAAATGCATCTGTCAGGGCACTACTACTTTTTCCCTTTTTCTTCTTCTTTAGTCTCAAAGTGTTTGATCTTCAAACGGTGAATATATGACGGATGTACCGTGACTGTGTGTGCACGTACACACAAACACACACACACACACGGACAATTTATGTAATAAGCTATATGTATTGTTTTGACAGTCTAATTAATGACGTTTGGAGTGTAAATGAAATAACCCGCATGTATTATAATGCCAAGGTCTTAACCGGCCTCGGGACACAAACCAGTGCCAACCTGTTATAAGCACAGTAACTGGCCCTACAGTAACTCCCGGAAGCAGAGTATCTCTGCAGAAACTAACTGTCAGACAGTCGGAGCTTTTACGGAATCCGCAGTTTCACTGCCGTGCCCACAAGCCCGCTGCCAGTCCCAATTCTAGGCTAAATCATTGCATTTCGTAGCCTCCCACCTTATGTCTGTCCCATCTACCGTAAGGTTTTTCAAGTGGGTGTCTTCCCTCCATATTTTCCGGACATTATTTTTACATTTCACGTTTCCAAAGTGTATCGTTCTTGCCGCTGTTATTCTTTATACCTTTGTATCTATAAACATCTGGAAATGTCACAAGCGCTGATCAACCGTCAGCTTGCCGGTAAGGACTCTATAGACTGAGGTTGGTCACTCACTGTAAAGACGTGTAGTTATTTGAGACTTTGGCACAGTGGCCAGAGAACAGAATGATTCACTTTTCGGGAAGTGATGGCAGCAGCAGTCGCAAAACTTTCACAATTAATTCTAAACAACCCAAACTGTTCGGAGAGTCAAGTCACTGCGACTGTTGTGTCGGAGTGTCCGATCCTTGTTCTGTATACATGAGAGGCAAAATAAATGTCATGCTGTCTAGTGGAAATTTTCCTCTCGGAGTTAGTTTCAGCCATGAAAGTTGGAGAGTTGTTCCTATTTGCTATATGTTCGTGTGCAGAGTCGAGCAGTACCAACATCTGGAAACTAAAGGCCCAGGGCTTGTTTCAGTTGAAGGAACGGCTTAGAGCCTTGCGTATTTTTATGTAGACATCAGTAGAGAACCTTTAAAAACTGACTGTAGAACACAATGTATAGGATTTCGTGGTGAATGCAGAATGCCGTACAATGAAACTGGCTGTATTCAAGCCACACCAGTCGTTCTAAACCTGCGAGGCGCGGTCTGTGGGGAGTAGAAGGGTTATTGCGCGGGGATTACAAGGTTGCTGGATGGACGGCAGCAATTCGCGTAATTTCGCAGCATGTCTTTCTGTTCCAGCTTGTTGTCAGATTATTCTTCTATCCTCTATTATTATTATTATTATTATTATTATTATTATTATTATGTTGTGTTGAATAAAATTTGAATTTATCTACAGCAGTTAAGAGGTTACAACAGTGTCTGTCTTGAAGTATTTTCTCAAATAAGGGATCATAAACGTATAAATAGCAATATGTGGGAGTCCGTGAGATATTTTGAGGTTAGGAAGGGGTTGTGATGCTAGAAAAAGTGGGTAACCAGTGCTGGCCACCGTATCGACTGTGCGACAGATGCGACTGGGACAGCCTGTGACAGCTGTGACGTAAGGCGTCGTTAGTGATGGAACGCAGAGTACAGTTTGATGTTCGGGTACAGTAGGCGTCCCATAGCCCGTTCTAGATGAGTGGTGCGCATCCTTTGGGCTCTGAGCCATTTGTGGTCCTCTGCCCTTTCCTACGTGGTGCGTGGAGCCTTTGGTAATACATAACATTAACCTGTTAAAGCCTAGCGGTAACTTTACATACGACCAGGTTTAACATTAAAAAATTCTACGTGGTGCCCACATTGCGTTTATGTGTTTTGTACGGATCTTAGAACAAACAACAACTTTTGCCTTATAAAACATTAAGAGATTGGTTTCTATAACCGAAGTGGAGAGTGTTTACAGCGCGGTACGCACTGAGTCCTTATATAAAACAGATATGCTTCGTCTTTAAAGGGTTAATACAGTGAACTCTCTAATGTAGTGTTTTATAAAGTGCTGTTTTGCACTTATGCAAGTAATTCGTGCCTGAGAAGCACTGTGTTTGACGTGTTTTAATACATTTCTAAGCCAGAATTTTGCTTTCCGTTCTTGTTTTCTAGTCCTTCTGTGTGTTTACCCCATCGTAACCTGTCTGCCTAAGGTAATAATTAGTTGAAGTTAAGCCGCACCTATCTTCAAATCTGTTGTTGACAAAAATTGCATTATTTAAATTATTACTCTTATCATCATCGCCATCCTTATCACTGTCGTTACCAACACAGTGACGTCATAGAATTTACATTTATCAGCAGCTGAGCCTGAACGTTTTGATTCCGTTCTCAGTTTTCTGCCTGCTGCTAATGGTGAAGCCAGACAGTAGGTCTGGCTCATTAACCCTTTAAAGAGGAAGCGTATCTGTTTTATATAAGAACTCAGTACGTACCGCGCTGTAAACACTCTCCACTTCGGTTATAAAAACCAATCTCTTAATGTTTTATAAGGCAAAAGTTGCTGTTTGTTCTGAGACCCGTACAAAACACATAAACGCAATGTGGGCACCACGTAGAATTTTTTAATGTTAAACCTGGTGGTACGTAAAGTTACCGCTAGGCTTTAAAAATGTTAAGGCAGACGACGGGACGAGAGAAAGGGGACTTAGCAGGAAGCCGAAGAAACCTACGTAATGAGGAGATTGGTTGGCAAACACAGGGGAATGTGACATGGGCGGTGCACGAACTGCGTACTGGGGAGATCAGAAATGCATGCAGTAACTTTGTAGGAAATCGTGGAGGGAAGAAGGCACTTGGCATAACTAGGCACTGAGGGGGGGGGGAGACGTCCGAAATGCGTGTGAATAGCTGAAGGGAAGAGAAATTGTGGAGGACGTGGATGTAGGTCGGGGGTTATTATTAAAATTGACCTTAAATAAGCAGCCTGGGGGTTGAGGACTGAATCAGACTGCCTCTGGGTGGACTGCAGTGGTCACCCCTCACGTGAGCCTGGAAATAAACCTTCACGTTTTATGAAAGGCGGCGAATTGTTTGGGTGTCTGGGCAATAAGTAGCTGACAAAGAAGCTATCTGCAATATCGAGCTAACAAATTTGTTGTCAAAGTTACAGCTGTCCTATTGCACGAGACTGAGGCTCCCAGAATTTCCAGAGAATCGGCACATGAAGGTGGAAAGGTTATCAGCCCTACGCACCGGCCGCTTTTACCCTCCAGGGTATATTCCTGGTACTCATTTCTGTTAGAGTCTGAGTCGACCCCAGGGCCATAGTGCGGCCGGAAGGATTATGTAAATGAAAAATTCCAATGATACCATCGGAAATCGAACCCGCGACCTTCCGGCTTGTAGCGCAGTGCCTCAACCAACTGCGCCACTGCGTACCCCTTAATTCATTGTAGACTCAGCAACACGTTAGCATAGCTGCTTCTTGTGGGAAGACGCTACGGCGACCGTGGCACAGCGCGAAATATGTATGCAGTAGTATTCCGGGATTGGCTTAGATGGCTGGAGGACAGTACGTAAAGACTTAAGCCAGGAAGCAAGCCGGGGAAAAACAGTCTTGAACCCGGTACCTCCGGAGTACGAAGCGGGATCATCACCTACAAGACAGCCACGTTCATTGTATCATATAATATCCACCCGGTCCTGCTGCGTTTTATAAAATGAGAATCGCAATAGTAAATGCAGAAACTTTCCTTAGAAGAATGCGATATTAATAACACATAAGTTCATTTAGAATACGACGAGAAAATTGCTTCAAATTACAGAAAACATCACACAGGAAGGAACGTTTGTTACTTCACATTTCCAATACAGTACTTCATAATTTCATAAGTTGGTACCACTTCTCTATGTGCTTCTGTAACATTAATTTTCTTTTAATTATTCCACGACCTTGCGGTTCATACTGACTTAAAAAGGAACAGGAACAATAAATGTTTGTTGCGCAATCTGTCCGAAAGAGGGACCGGGGATTTCCCTTCACATGTCCGCAAACGCGAATGTGTTGCACATAAATAAAACACACTTGTGACCTAGTATTGTAATTCGATGTTGAACGCCAACGTTGCGTAATTACAGTTTTAATTAATCATTCGACGCATAAAGTTTACGTAAATTGTATTTAAAAATTCAGTTTCTTCACCACAGAAAACGTGTGGCGTGTCAATTATAAAGATCATCCGTTTTAATGCTATATGGGAGCATAATTGCTGTTTATTGTGAGAATCACACGAAATGTACAAATGTACTGTGGGGACAGAATGCGGAGGTATTAATATTAAACCAGCTGGTATATGCAGTTACCACTGTGTTGTAAATGTCAGACCTAGTGTACTGGTGCGTGCCGTGGCTCAGACTGTTAGTCCACAGCCTCCCACGCCGAAGTCCTGCGTTCTATCCCAGGCAAGTCCATATGAAACTTGTGCTGGGAAAACTGGCACTGGCACAGGGTTTTCTCCGAGCACTTCGGCTTTCCCCTGTGACGTTCGGGTCATCATTGCTCTACACTCATTCCTATATCACTTGCCACTACGCTACCAGTAATCTTAGCACCTAAGAGTGTTGTTAAATAAAACACTTAAAGGAAAACTTCTAGTGCAAGGCAGTGAAAACTGCAGATATATCAAGATTTTATTGAACATGTAAACAGATGTACACTCACCGAAAGTTTTCGCAGACAGTTTCCTTTAACCCTTTAAAGACGAAGCGTATCTGCTTTATGTAAGGACTCAGTGCGTACCGCGCTGTAAACACTCTCCACTTCGGTTATAAAAACCAATCTCTTAATGTTTTATAAGGCAAAAGTTGCTGTTTGTTCTGAGATCCGTACAAAACACATAAACGCAATGTGGACTCCACGTAGAATTTTTTATTGTTAAACCTGGTGGTATGTAAAGTTACCGCTAGGCTTTAAAAGGTTAATATTAGAACTGTCACACCTAATGTCATAGACGTGTGCGTTGCTGTTCTGCCTTGTGATCAGGAAGTCTGAGGTTTATGCCTCAGCGTAGGTACCTTTTACCTTACCTTCGGATTTTTATGTTTTACTGCGGAATTTAAAACACTGCAGGGATGATAAAATGTGGGTACTGTGTACTTAGCAGTAAGATAGAGCGGTGGCCATTTAAACTGGTTACGGGGCTGGAGTATAAAGTATTGGTGGGGTCTTTTTGCTTTCCGTACATTACAAATACGGTGATGGCTCTAAATTTTAACTCCTTAAAGCCCAGCGGTTACTTTATGTACCACCAGGTTTAACATTCACAAATTCTACGTTCTGCCCACACAGTGTGTTTATGTGTTTCGTGTGGATCTCAGAACAAACAGCGATTATTTCCCTATACAGCATTAACTGGCTGGTTTTTATAACCGAGACGGAGTGTGTTTACTGCGCGGTACGGACTGAATATTTACATATAATTCAGGTTAAACGTATTCTAAAACGTCAGGGAATTTGCGACAGACACTCATCTTTTGAAATTGCCCCTCTTGTCAAAAAAGGCTGTCCGCATGGCTGGCAACTTCCCACAGTGCACACCAATGCACAAATTATATGAGGTTTCAAAATTTCATTAGTGTATGATTTTACTACGAAATTACTCATGCAGCAAGAAGAAGTCGCACAAAATGTCCTGAGAATGAAAATTTTCGCAACAAAGAACAACGCGATGCCCCAACACGGGCAGTATGAAGGCTTAAAGTAGCGGCTTTCAAGTTTCGGGACGTCCAGTTGAATAAGCTGCAGTTGCAGCAAAAAACACAAGTCAAAGGATAAACTGCTGTACAAGGGTACACTGACGGAAATCATCTATGCTATGCATATGGCTTTGGAACACTTTAAGTGCTGTGTACATGAACATATACACAAGTCCTGTGAACACACAAATGTGTACTGCAGGCAGGAACGGTGTCTCATGCCAAAGGACAGCCTCTGTGCCTCGTGAGAGAGGGCGCCTCCAGACAGTACGACCGTAATGTTCACAAATGGAATAACATACGTTATGCTAGGCATACCGTTGTGAGTTGGGTCCATATTCAGTAACGGAATTCCTGTCACCACAAATGTAGAGTTGTTTTATTATAATACAGGTATCGAATACAGTGTTGGTTAAAGTACATGTGAGCGTTACGGGCCGCGATTTTCCTTTTAACATTTTTGTATTGCGAAAATAATAAACACCAACTAATGAACCAAAATATATATATATAATCTTTATTCGTAAAAGTCTCCTACATGTTTCGACCTTGCTGGGCCGTCTTCAGGGAGAATATTTTCTGAGACACTACGGTTGCGTTTATTACAGTTAAGTGTGAATGTGCCATAGGTTTCATCCCGCGGTCTGGGTTATTCACACTTAACTATAATAAACGCAACCGTAGTGTCTCAGAAAATATTCTCCCTGAAGACGGCCCAGCAAGGTCGAAATATGTAGGAGACTTTTACGAATAAAGGTTATATATATATTTTGGTGCATTAGTTGGTGTTTATTATTTTCGTATGATACAGTGCACGGACATGGAACATATTAAATATTTGTATTGATTTGTGCGCTTGGCTTGACTGGATATTGCAAACTTTATGCTAGAACTGTAGGCTTGTGGTGACGGTAATTCATTTACTGGATATTAATCCAACTGTCAGCGGTATGCTTAGCATAAAGTCTGCAATAGCCAGTCAAGCCAAGCGCACAAATCAATACGAAAATGTTAAAAGGAGAATCTTGATCTGTAATGTTAATATGTACTTTAACAAGCCGTGTATTAGATGCCTGCATTGTAATAAAGAAACTATATAGTTGTGGTGACAGGAATTCAGTTACTGTATATAGAATAACATGTGCCATTGGGCCCTAAACTGGGCTCGACACCAAGATGCAGGGGGTCAATGACCGTCATCCGTATCGTGCCTGATTCTGCCTGTCTTTAAACGGTTTAGCTTTTGCTGCTTTGTTCTTAGTATCAGAATTATGCAACAGCTAAAACTTTATAAAGGCAAAACGGGTGACATTTGCTCGTCTTCTTCTTGAGGCGCTACAACTTCAAAAGTTAGAAGTTTTGGCCTTCTCAACGAATTCCTTCCATCTGCGTCGGTTCCTGACGCAGTCACTCCAATTGTTTATTCTCATGTTTTTTAAATAATTTTTAACATCATCCTCCCACTTGCTTTCAGGTCTTCCTCTGCCAGTTCTTGCATTTTTCCGGCTTTAGGAGGGTCAAAACATTCCACTTTCCAATGTACAATTTGTCACTCTTAGTCCGTGATACATGCCGTGGTCTGCATCATTTAATCAATCCGAAATCATTCTTCCGTTGAGACGTTTTAGCAATGTGTTTTTTATGAGACTAGGTGGCTGGCCTAGTGCTCAACCCCCGCTACTTTGGAGGACCTAGGATTTTCTGTCGGGGGGTTCTCTCTTAGCTGGTATGTCCCGATTATCGCGTCGGGAACTCGCGTTTCGCCCTTGCATGGCTTAGCCGTGCTAGGACGTTGCCCAGGGATCATGACGTGGACATTCATGCATAGGACTTGGCAGGAATAAATGGTATTCCTCAGGTTTTAATTGCACATACTTACCAGCAAAGTATACACTCCTGAGACCACATACCGAGTGACATTTGACGTTATTAAATAAGCTCTTACATATGAACCTATATTTCTTATCGATTCTCGAAATCTAAACCTCACATACCTGCAGTAGTATTACTTGCACTTTAAACTAGAAGTTCATAAACCACTTTTAATTTCCAGGTAGTTGCTTGCAATTTCAAAGTTCGCCAACTTGGAGCCGGTCCTGTGCGATGAACAGTATAGTCTCCTCTAACCTCACTTTACGATCCAACTTTGTCTCTAAACTTTCTATCGTATCGATTTACACTTCTAGGTGCAGATAATTAGCTGGTGTTCTCGTGATGGTGCTGGCATTTCCACTTTCTAGTCTTAGGTTACGTTCTGCACTTTAATTTTCCTTTGCGACAATGATATAAAGGCAGGCGTCTGCAATAGCGAATAGCGGGTAATGAAATGTGGTCACGTACTGTTTGCGAACAAAGGGCTAAGGAAAGTGTTTGGATTTCAGAAGCAATGCTGGGAGATATAGAGCAGGCCAATTATACAGGGTGGCCCGTAAGCCACTTGACACTAGAAGCAGCAGTTTAACCTTTTAAAGCCTAGCAGTAACTTTACGTACCACCAGGTTTAACATTAAAATTTTCTACGTCGTGCCGACATTGCGTTTATGTGTTTTGTACGGATCTCAGAACAAACAGCAAATTTTGCCTTATAAAACATTAAGAGATTGGTTTTTATAACCGAAGTGCAGAGTGTTTACAGCGCGGTACGCGCCGAGTCCTTATATAAAACAGGTACGCTTCTTCTTTAAAGGGTTAATTAAACTTCACTGTCAAAAACTTACACTTATTCACTATTTTATAGGTTTATGTGCAAATTGCGTTCTTTCTACATTGACCCATTTTCTACGTCTTCCTGGAACCCTTGCACTCAATGTCTCACGCAGACGACGGTACTGTTAAGCTGGCGTTTCTGTTGTTAAAATATGGAGTGTGAAGTGGGTTTTGCGCCATACTGTATAGCGAGAAACCGTGGCGTGTTTAGGTCATCTGGTGTTCAGATATCTCTTTCACGCAGCACCTTTATTTCAATGTCTATGCCGCAACAAAAACACTGGCGTGTAATGCGAGACGTGGTTTTTCTCGCGGCAGCGATGCTGGGGGATGCAGTCTTCTGGGACGAAAACGCTTGGTCGTTTGGGGAATGTTTCCCGACGTTTCAAAGGATCAGAGTGCCGTCATATTTACGGTCAAGGAGTATTTAGTACGGTCAATTAATATTTAATTACACAAACAAAATTCCGTTCAATTTCATTGCTTTCCCTTATTTAAATTTTTGGGTCTTTTATATGATGATACTGGCAAGGAAACCAACTATGACCCGGACGAAGAACTGGTAATTCTGCTTGCAAGTTATGTAGCGCAGATAAACTGACGGGCTTTTAATTCAGAAGGTTAATGCATCGATCCTAATGGCAGCCGGTGTATCCTTTTTGTTTGTTCTTTTACGTTTGCACTACTTTCAATCACCCAGCCTCCACAATTCTTGCAGCGAGCACTTGGTCATAAATCTAAATACGTAAACTCAGACGTGTAAAAATTCCGAGACGTGACTTGGTGAACGCCGAACTTCGTACCGTCGGCATGCAATAATGTAATGAAGAATGGGTTCGGCTGCTGCAAGCAGGACGCGATATCAGAATCTGCAGACAGGCCGTCACCGCCACCGCTACCGCTTTGCTGTGAAGTGGCGCGACATTTAATATTTTGCCATTGATTTATGGGGAGCACTGACAGTCTGATGCCTGATTTGTTAACCCCGCCCCCCCCGCGCCCCGCGCCCCGCGCCCCCCCGCCCCCCGCCCCCGCCCCCCGCCCCCCCGCCCCCCGCCCTCAGCTCTCGGGGCAGAAAAGTCAAAAGGAATTACAAATCGAAATCGCCGTGTACGTACCCTGTCCGTCGTTCAGCGGTAATATCAACAGGCGGATATGCAAACGCATTCTCTCTAGGCTGTACAGTTGTTTCATAAGTTTGTAAGCGTTTTGTTTAGTGACGCACTCAATTGCTCATATTATACAGTGTGTCCCAAAAGTCAAATAATATACAAAAACTGACTCTTGGGTCGCTCTCTACAGCGTCGATGATAGATGAACTTAAGCATGGAGCGCTGGTGGAATGATACTGACAGGGGAAAACCGAGGCCAGTGGGAGAGGAACCTAAGCCAGTGCTGCTTTAACCACCACAAATCCCACATGGTATGGCTTGGGACTGAACCCGTGCCCCCGAAGTGAGATACCGGCGACTGACCACCTGAACCATGGCACGACTAACTGTTATTTTGGTTTGAATTCCAGTTACATTCAGTCTTTGTTTTGCAGGATGTTATGCTTCTAGTCTCGAATGCAGAAAAATTCGTAGATTGTGTGTTTGGGCACAGGATGGTGGGGAGAATACTGAAGCGACAGGAGGACGGTGTGGCCGTCTTTACCATACATCACTAAGATTAAATGGAGGATTAGACTGATGTGGCTTGTATAAATGTGTGTTTATTTAAGGCCGCTGTCAATTTCTGGTACATAGAGTTTCGGTGATATCAGCGAATGAGTATGGAACATTAGCGGAATGATACTGACAGGGGAAAACTGAAGTATTTGGACAAACCCCTGTCACAGTTCCCCTTCGTCATCTGTCTACGTTGTCGACATAAACAGCACCAAGAATTCGTCTGACACAACCTTTATTTATTATTATTTTTCAAATACTACGTGTTTCGACCAAGCCTATCATCATCAGATGTTTGTTTACACAAAAACTTAACACTCAAACTCAAAATGTAAAATGTATAAACAGACACCTGACGATCAGCTTGGTCGAAACACGTAGTGTTTGAAAAATAATAACAAACAATAGTTGTGCCAGATGGGATATGTTATTTATGTAATTTCATACACACAACGGGTGGTCCGGGATAGCTCAGTCGGTATAGCGACTCGCTACGGGCTGGACGGTCCGGGGATCGAATCCCAGTGGGGGCGAGATTTTCCGCAGCCGTCCAGACCGGCCCTGGGGCCCACCCAGCCTCCTGTACAAGGGGTACCGGGTCTCTTTCCCGAGGTAAAGCGGCCGGGGCGTGGGGCTAGCCACCCCATCCCCTCCTCGTGCCGAGGCTCACGAACGGTTAGAGCTATACCCCTACTCCCCCCCCTTGGGCCCTCAGGGCCTGTTATAGGGTGAACCTTTACCTTTTTTTATATACACAACAGGGAGGATCGCGTCAAATTGATAAAGGTTTAATTCATACCTCACAAAGAACACAGTGTGCTTCCATAAGCAAGACCAACCGGTTAATACTGTTTAGGGGAAATAATCTTTCATTATTGTGTGCATCATTCATTCCACATCAACACGCTGTGTGGATAAAGTGCAGCGCCTTTAATGTTGCGCAAGGTGGTACGTACATTTACCACTAAGCATTATAGAGGGTTAAAGTGGTAAGTTGCTGTTCCTTTCGATTTGTAAATGTAAAGCGTTTTAATCAGGAAGCACAATTTGTGCCAGAAACAGGCTGTGTTTTGCCTGTCAGAGCGCCAACCATTTGGCTGGAAGATACATTCTCCTATACAACTGCGCGTTCTTGCGGCTTGTGACGTCACGCAGAGGGAGGATGGGGCACGAAATTACGACATGAAATGAAACATGTTTGCTTTGTAAGGGAAGGTGAAAAGGCTGGGCTGTTACAACACACATTTTAGCGCGATCAGACTGTTCGTGGGTGTGTCCACACTTGAGGAAAATAATGTGCCTCTCAGAGCAGACAGCTGCTGCTTGCTTCAGCGTTCAGAAACTTTCGCCTTTTGCCCACACAGTGTATGTATGATTCCGGCAATAAAAAACAGTTATTTATCTGAACAATATTACCTGATGATTGGTCTTTGTAATGAACATGAACTGTCTTTTCTGTGAGGTAGAATCCGAAGTGCCGAATAACATTTATAATGACTGGTCTCAAAACAAGTTTATTGGCGCTATTGTTTCGTAACCAAACAGCCCACTGTAACTTTGATTCTATCCGGGGAATTCGTCGCCGAGTGACGATCAGCTCTTTCCAGGGCTGAAGCAAAGCTTTGACGTCCGGAAACTGAAAGATGATCGTAAGGTGGACACAGTTGTGACACACAGTGATATCAACAGGGAAAGGGAAAGCTCGTCCCACGGTATGATGAATTCCTTAACCAACGCGAGGACCGACCAGGAAGCTAGAGTGATGGCGGTGCATTTACATTCGAAGTATCCATCCTTTGTACAGCAGAAAACACAGGAAGGCAAATGTATCTTTTGTAAAATGATTTTCTGACCGCTGCTCGTATAGATTAATTTTAGGTTCGCAAATGAATTGAAGTGACTGAGACGAACCATGATAAAGACAGTCGGTATAGCCAGTGTCAGTCGAGACTCTAACACAGGACACAAAAGTAACTATGTTGCTGACGCAATTTTTTTCATTTCCGAAGTGAAACAGATGCAGTCAGTAGCATAACGTACCTCGAAATTGTTGAAAATGCGATCCGAAACTTGAGGACTCATTTACTTGTACAGCACTATACACCCCCTCCCTCTCCTTCGGTATACTCCGTTTCACATACTAAAGTTTCAAATGCAAATTAAAAACAATTGACCCTTCACTGAAGACCTTTAGACTCGCTCGCCATCGCCTCTGCTCCGAGCCCTGCGTCGGTCCCTTTCGGCTTCCTCATACATGAAAATTTCATCGGTTTTCTCATAACAATATCAGCTTCAACCAACCCACTCATGGCCGGAAGTGGTCATTAGCATTTAATATCCGTCCATCCGAACCTGCCCTCCCGGCTACAAAGCGCAGTAAATCTCACCGCTGTACAAACTCAAAATATAGCGGCGCAACGCGAAGACCTGCTGCCAGTTCACTGATCTCTGGGTGAGGTTGTAACCGCCTCAGTTCTTAGTTTAACAGTGTAACTGCAATACCGACTGAGCCGGAATAGCGTAGTCGCTATTGCGACTCGCCACATTCTGGACGGTTTGGGGTTTGAACCCTGGTGGGTCAATAGATTTTCTTTTCTCCACACCCGTTCGAGACCGACCCTGGGGCCTACATAATCTCCCCTTCAACGGGTACTGGGGCTGTTTGGTGGGGGTAAAGTTACAGAGACGTGGCGTCTGCCACTGACCTGTGTCTAGTGCCGAGGTTAAGAATGTGGAGAGCTATATCTCTACGCCCCCTCTGTGCCTGCGTGGCATGTTACAGGGAGACCTTTACCTTTAACTGTAACACCTACTCAAGAATATCTTCCCCTGCTTAATTTATTGCCACTCCCTGCTCCTGTTCGTAACAACTTGCCAAAATAAAAGTATTATTCTACTACGACGAAATAAAAAAAATACGTTTTTTAGGTCGTAGGCCTCTCTAGTGACAATATCCGGTAGGAAGAAAGCGGGAGTCGTCACACGGCAGTTGTTCATAGATAGCAGCACTAACAGCATGAAATAGCCCGCTAGTGGGCAAGATACTGACCTAGTTTTACCCTCCGGTTTACTCTCATTTGAACGGAAATTAAGTGGATTGTTTCCAGGACCTTACACGTGCTGCCGGTTGCTGTGGTGACAATGACACCCCCCATAAGCACTTTACGCTTGTAGTGACACCACAGCAGGCCATTGTTTGGTTATCATTGTCTTTCGTTCGTGTGTAAAGTAAATGAAGATTTCAGTAATGTGCGAAAAGACCTTCAGATGGTAGAAGTGAACAGCACTGAAATGCATCTTGACTTGTTAGTACATTGTCGCACTTTACCGCAAGAAGCTAGACAGCGCAGTACATGATGTCTGTCTGCGGCCCGTAGCGCAGTCACTATATCGACTGAGCTGCCCCGGCACTCAGTCCGTATTACACGGTGCGTAATCACTTCATGATTATAGTAAAGCAGAACCAACTTACGCACAGTATTATTGTTTATGTAATTAACCTTAGTCTCCAGTTCATCTCCTCTCCTACATGTTTCGGCAACAGCTTTGCCATTATCAAGGGGGGTTACATCAAATTACGTAAGACAGTGTGCATTAAAATGTGGCTAATAAAATTCTAAAGCTGTGCTAAAAATCCTGGATGTTAAAACTTTTTTAATTTAAAAATTCAGGATGTTAAAATTTTTTAACTTTAAAAATCCTGGATGTTAAAAATTTTTAACTTTAAAAATGCTGGATGTTAAAAATTTTTTAATTTAAAAATTCAGGATGTTAAAAATTTTTAACTTTAAAACTCCTGGATGTTAAAGCTCTTTTAATTTAAAAATTCAGGATGTTAAAAATTTTTAACTTTAAAAATCCTGGATGTTAAAATTTTTTTTAACTTAGAAATTCTGGATGTTAAAAATTTTTAATATCCAGAATTTTTAACACAGCTTTAGAATTTTATTAGTCACATTTTAATGCACACTGTCTTATGTAATTTGATGTAACCCCCCTTAATAATGGCAAAGCTGTTGCCGAAACATGTCGGGCAGAAAATGAACCGGAGACTAAGGGTAATTACATAAACAATAATATTGTACATAAGTTGGTTCTGTTTTAGTATGCTGATCATATGCACGGGCGTGAACAACATAAAACTACGTAATTATGGTTAACAATAATTTGAAAGCGACTGACAGGAAACAGTTATGGCGTCAATTGTTAGCTACCATCGCAACATGCTTCTGAAGGGACTGAGGAAAATAACGAGCGCCTCTTACGAAAACATCTCGGGGTCTGGGACTGAACCCGGCACATTTGTGAGGCGCTAGATATATAACCTTTCGACTAAATGGTGTCTCTACGCGCTGAACGTTAAAATGCGCCGAGTGCAGTGGCGGCACTAGCCATGATTTCTTTCTTGGTGCACTGCCTTCGAATGGAGCAAAGTCTTGTGCGAACGGAGAAGGGAACAAACAGAAGTGATGATGACGAGAAGAGGACCCACAGAAGTGGGGAGCCTCAAGTTAATTAATGTATACAATAGCGAGGCGCAGGCCAGCTTTCTCTACAGCTGGGGCTCGTTCTTTGACATTAAGAGAACCAAAAAACCTTACATCAGCTGATGAAATTATGAACCGTACTAGAGCTCGTGGCCGATCCCAGTGGCCGCGCAGTCTAAGGCGTAGGTCTGCGGCCGAACGCTTGCTGGGATCGTGGGTTCGAATCCCACTGGAGGCATGGATGTTTGTCTCTTGTGAGTGTTTGTGTTGTCAGGTAGAGGTCTCTGCGACGGGCCGATCCCTCGTCCAGAGGAGTCCTGCCGACTGTGGTGTGTCTGAGTGTGATCGTGAAGCATCGAGAGTGAGGGGGTGCTGGCCCGCTAGGTACCGTTGCACCACGGAGGGGCACGTGATTTAATGGTGCAGTGCCTAGTACCATCACAAACCGGGGTCAGTGGATGGGCAGCCTCAAGCACTTAAAGGAACTGAACTCAGTAGTAGTAGTAGTAGTAGTAGTAGTAACAACAACAACAACCACAGCAAACGTGCTGGAGAACGACAACTTCAAACTGTACTGGAATCGCAGCATTATTACGGATAAAACAGTACCTTTCAACTGACCTGACATAACTCTCACAAGCAAGAAGACAAAAAATACCTTACCAATAGACATAGCTATTCCAAATACACACAATCTCGCCAAAACAATAACCGAAAAACAAAAGAAATACAAGAACTGGCGAAAGAAATACGTGTTATATGGAAGCAGGACGCAGTACAAGTGGTCCCGATAGTAATTTCAGCTACGAGAATATTTCCAAAGTCACTGTTACAAAGTCTAAAGCGACTTAACCTGCACCCAAACACATATATACAGATGCAAACAGTGGTAATTCTTGGCACATGTTCAATTGTAAGAAATTTCCTAAATTACACGTAAGACCACCGAGCCTAATCCTGTTGATGATACATCCCAGGATAGGTGAAAATTTCCCAGCTAAAGCTGAGAAGTGAGAAATTTGGATAATAATAATAATAATAATAATAATAATTCAGTGGGTATTTAGTAACGTGCAGGCTTAACAGCAGAAGTGCCGATTATAAAGCCAGCACAAATACAACACAAAACAGTACAGATATGCGGAATAAAATACTAAACAGACAAACAAATCAATATTGCAGGAAAACTGATATAAAAGCAGTACTGGGGAAAATCCCTATACACTGAAACCTGGTAGCAAATCACTAATCGAAACCGACCTACAATTGAATGTACAGCTGTCCCTGCTAATGGCATTAGCCGCCGAAGTGCATCTAGCGGAAGGGCAGTTCCGACAGATAAAGTCAAAATAAAACTATTTAAAATCTCTGAAATTTCGATTCGGCACACGAAGGCCAACAATTTCCAAAACAGCAGGGCAAAATTTTGAACCTTTGAAAACATTAAATAAGAAAGTGCGTCTAAGTGGCACCTACGATCACTTAAAGTATGAAATTTCAAATAATTTAAAACATTAGCGTAACTGTACGGTAAGTGACTGAAAAAAACGATGATGGTAAAGAGATACAAATTTCCGGTGGATTCGCTGAAGCTTACTGCCGTTAGTAGAGATAATGGAATTGCACACAACAGAGGCGTGTGCTAACTTAGGCCTAACTAATGTGTAATATTGCATCAGAAGGCTCTGCAGAGAGGAACAGGAAAAATTACTGTCCTAATTAACCCCAGCAACCTAATTGTTTGAGACAAACTATAGTCCACATGATAGCGAAAGTGCAGTTTGGAGTCAGTTAGCACTCCTAGGTCTTTGATTCATTCAGTTCGTGTAATCAAGGATTCACACAATTTTTAATAAAAAAAGGCGCAATCTCCTTTTCCTGGAAGAGGAGATAACCCTGGTCTTATTGTTGCTGAGTTTCATAAAATTAGAGACGCACCATCCACGAACCCAATTAACCCTTTAAAGACGAAGCGTATCTGTTTTATATAAGGACTCAGTGCGTACCGCGCTGTAAACACTCTCCACTTCGGTTATAAAAACTAATCTCTTAATGTTTTATAAGGCAAAAGTTGCTGTTTGTTCTGAGATCCGTACAAAACACATAAACGCAGTGTGGGCACCACTAGAATTTTTGATGTTAAACCTGGTGGTACGTAAAGTTACCGCTAGGCTTTAAAAAGTTAATATCAGACCGAAGTAAAAATCTGTCACGAGGGGACTTTATATCTCAAAAAATGTTCTTGTCGTCCGGAAAGAGAAGGCAATTTGAATACTTGACCACACCACAGAGGTCGTTGATGAAGACGTTGGAAATTGGTGGTCACAAATGATGATGATGATGATGATGATGATGATGATGATGATAAAGCAGTTGTCAGAATTGTGCAGTAAGTGTGCAAATGAATGCATGAAGTGTAACTCCATAGAGTTGGCGTCTAACAACATTTCGCCTCTTTATTCAGGCACGTGATTTGTTGATGATCATTACGGACAAGACCAGAAGATGACACTGAGGTGTTTCCATGCTGCAGTCGATACTTTAGTCTCGACCATTGTCGGAAATTTAACATTCTTTGCGTATTAAATAAAATGTCTAATTAACGTAGGGTACTTGTCAGTTTTTTCTCTTGTTGTAAAGGACAGCCCCCTTGTCCCACATGTCTCGTGCGCTGTAAGGCCCCAGGCATGCTTGCCCGTGCTGTAACACTGTGTTCTGCATTGCAACCTGCTGTGAGAATAATTTGCTTGCCGGCTGTTTGAGAGAAGTGGGACAGACCCTTCTCTGTGATTTATGGAGCAGAAAGAACTTCTTGTGATAGTTCTGTGGCTGTGAAATGTGAGAGGATTGACACTAGCTGCAGCAAGAGTGCGGGAAATTGTTATGGGAAAACGTGACGGTGTGGTGGGGTAGAATAAAGTATATATTGGCTTATATTGGATGTGTGGTAGAATGAAATATGTTTGCTTACATGGGATGTGTTTTGGTAGAGTGGAATATATTTTCTTATATGGTGTGTGTTTTGGTAGAGTGGAATATATTTTGTTATGTGGGATGTGTTTTGGTTGAGTGGAATATATTTCCTTATATGGGGTGTGTTTTGTAGAGTGGAATATATTTCCTTATATGGGGTGTGTTTTGGTAGAATGGAATATATTTTCTTATATGAGGTGTGCTAGGGTAAAATGGAATATATTTCCTTATATGGGGTGTGTTAGGGTAAAATGGAATATATTGCCTTATGTGGGATGTGCTATGGTAAAATGGAATATATTTCCTTATATGGGGTGTGTTAGGGTAGAATGGAATATATTGCCTTATATGGGGTGTGCTAGGGTAGAATGGAATATATTGCCTTATATGAGATGTGTGGTTAGGATAGAATGAACCTAGGCCGCCATCCAACTTCTTCTTCTGACCGCTATTCCGTTTATATCCCGGGTTAGTGCAAATTATTACATCGCTTTCCTTGTTAGAGGTATTAAAATCTTTGATCACGTGACATGTATACTTCCGGCAACAATGTAGGCATTCATACAGAGCCACCTTGTGACAAATATTCCGAAGTGTTTGTACGGTTCTTTCGATCTTGTTTGATCGGTAAGCTAAGGGAAATTCAGCAAGGAAAGGAATGGCTTTTGCAAATAACCTTGCTTCTTATATTTGAGGTTACCGCAGCGTTGAAGCTGAGGATTTAGGTCTTCTGGCTTGTTACGCTGACTGGCAGGACCAATTATTTTCGACGTTTCGAAGGAACCTACCGCGTTCTATTCCAAAGGACTCTTACAGACGAAGGTTGCAGGTTCGTTCGAAAAGTCGAAATCAGTAACCCTGATAGTCAGCGTAACAACCCAGAAGACCCGAATTTACATTAACAAGACATCGTTAAACAAGTTGCTAATAAAACCTTTCTGCCCTGTATAGTTGTATTGAACTTTTCCACCTTCGTTTCACATCTGTTTCCCTGAAGATGGAGGCGGTATTTTACTCCGAAATGTTACGTCCACCATATGACACGGCGTCAATTTCAAAACGGCAATTAACCTTGTCACCAACAAATCACCAACACATAAGGTGATATGTCTTTGATAATATTTTGTTTGTAAGAAGTTCTGCATACTTTGTAGGAACCAAATGCACATGCGCACTGCTGAAAAGTGCTCAGGCCAGACGGACTAAACCATGGAAGGAGATGTTTAAAACTGTGGGCCGATTTAGACAGCGTTACGTAAACTGAAGTGATGAATGCTTCTGAACAGATTTACGGGAGCGGGAAATATATTTGAACCAGTGTATTGCGTATTTAGAGACAGAAAATATATCGGCGAATGGTTTCTGTCTGCATTACGGCAAATGTGAAGAGCAGAGCAAAAGCGAGGGGCAATTTGTAAAATTTGTGTTGTGAAACACGTGGTACGACAGAGTACTTATAAGAATGATGGTTGTTTGCTTTGAGGGTCTTACAAGTTAACTGAAGATTACAGCATGGGCCGGCATGCTATCAGTTTCTGTGGAACAAGCGCCACTCTGAATTTATACTTGATTTATTCAAAACAGACTGAAGTGCGATATCTGATGTTCTCACAGCGGTATTGCTGAGGATTAAAGTCTTCCGTTGTGACTCTGGGTCTTTGGGTGAGTGGCTTCCGATGTTTCGAAAGATCTTTTCGCTTCCATCTTCAGGGGAAAAGCAGTCCACAGAGACTGGACAGAGTCACACCCCAGAATAATATAATCCAAGCTTTGAATTATTTGCACTGCACATATCATCGAGTGAAAAGTCGTGGCCTATTATAAGGAATTTTCCCGGCATTTTTGCTGAACAGAGTGAAGTACGTTGCATATGTTTCGGTGTAGCCAATATCCGACTTGAGGTTTGAACCCAGGATTTTTGGAATAGTTTGTGGGTGTGCTGGCCAGACAACCACCAAATTTGTTAGGGTTGGTGTATAGGATACTGACGCTGTTATTTGGGCGTGCGTGGAACACTGTGGCATTGCATCTTTTAAATATACACTCGTCTCCTTCCGTCGGTTCCTCAACGTGCAATACTTTAGTTGCAAGAAATTTAACGCTGGGGAGTTCCACTAAAATTTGTCGACATATTCACAGCGTTAGTTGAATCCGAACATTAGCACCGGACACTTAAATTCAGACATACACGCCTTTGTGCTCGCAATCCGTACGTAACGGGCTGTATCCGAAGCTAACAGCAACACGCTTCTAACAGACACTGTAATTACGTAATACATTGGTTTTACCGGCGTCTTTGTCCTTTTTTTGTTTTTACACTGTATTGTGTGCTTGGTTTCTTCTGACGTTTCAGTGAGACGTACTCTTTCCCCTGACGTAGCTGTGATTGGTCAAAATGTCCTCAAACCTTCTTATCTGACAGACAAATTGTCTTCCTCTCAGTCACTTGATCCCCAACCCGAATCAAATTAAGTCGCTTTAAATACGGAGGCAGTATATTGCTCCGAAACGTCGCAACAAACCAAATATTTTGATGTGATTCATCCCATTGTTACATTTAACCGACAGTAAATTATAAATTTCCGTCAGACAAAAGTTCATTATATCTATTTATTACGTTTTATTGATATTTTGACAATATTAAGGCATTAATGTGCATTATCTAAAACTAAGGTGAACATGCTTTAAAAAATCTCGCAAATTATAAAACATACACTTTTAACGCACGTCCACCTTAGCTTTAGGTAATGCATATTAGTTCCTGTAGATTATTAAAAGATTAATAAAACATGTAACGTATAATATTAAACAGATATAATAAAAATACTGTGTCAGACGAGAATTTATAATTTATTGCGAAGAACAAACCGAGTACGCCATGTGGTGTATAAGCCAAAGAGACTACCAAATCTTAACTGTAAACACGGATCATATACGTTACGCCTACAGAATTTCAGTTATCACAAAGCTGCTCTTGTACAGTGCATGACAAATATCAGAACAAGCGCAACGGGATTGTTCCGCTATCTGTACGTCTCGTAACTTTTTTTTCATTTTTGAATCAAAATCGACTAACAATGAATGTAATGTTCGATAGTCATGCACAGTTAAAATCAATAGTAATTGTGGTCATTTTATTGTTTAACACCGTGTAACAATGTTTTCCGACGTTTCGGAGGAAAGTATTGATTCTATCTTCAGGATGACTGACTCTGATGCAGGTGGACAGTGAAGAAATTTAAGCAATAAATATATCGGTTACATAGAAAGCTTGGAGAGAATGTTGGCCAATCAGAGCTGCGAATGGGGAAGATGCAATACGGTCTGTAGTGACTTAACATAGATTGAGAGTGCCCTGATTGACCCTGAAGTTCGAGGCGGTACGTTTCTGCGAAACATCGGACAAAAAGAAACCTTTACTAGAATGTGTAAGTACCGAAAAAAGACCATCGGTTGAACAATAAGGGCTGTGATCGCCAGAACAGCTACTGCAATAATAATGTCGCCCTCACTGTGCTTAGCGTGACGTAGTGTGATCAAGAGCACAGTGTAAGCTGGGCACTGCACAAATTGAATTGTCCGCTTTCACTGTGAAGAGGTGGAAAGCGCGCGTCAAAGACCCACCGCAATGGCAGTCTATTATTCAGGGCGCAAAGTCTTGTGTTTGCTCGCAGGTCTTTGGTATTAATGAAGGCTTGATCTTCTGGTCCACAGAGAGATGTTTTGGAAGGGGGGCGAGATCAGCGTGACTCGCTGAGGCACAAAAATGTTTTTCAAACCGTCACAAACACATATAGAGTTAAATTTGAAGTCTGCACCATTTGGCGTCATTATACTTCCATTTGAAATAAAGTATTAGAAGTTCGTAAATTCTCAGGTGTTGAAATAAAAAAAAAGTGAGAAATTGCGCTTGTAATTATTCACAGCAGAAGTTTTTTCCTTTTAATCTTAATTTAAAAATGTACCAATTGAATACAGGGTGTGCAAAAGTCCCTGTAGTAAAATTCATGTTTCAGGGAAACACTGCTTTATATAGGAATGAGTGATTAGGAGATGCAAAATGTTCTGTGAAAATAAAGTTACAGTATATCTGACGCTTTTTATGGATGTGAAATTAGTCTCTTGCCGATCGCCGTTAATGTAATGTCATCTACAGCTTCACACACCGGGATTGTAGGTTCGAATTCTATTCTTGGCATAGATGCGTGCGTTTTAAAGCACTTTCGAAAAGCATTTACGAAGGGCAACTTTTTTAAATTTTATCTGACTGTGTTTCCGTCCGCATGTATCGTAGACAACCCCACCTGGCGGATTTTTGTGAAATTTCGTGTTTTAGATTTTCACTGAAATGTATGCATGAATTCCGATTTAGGTTAAAACTGAAAAGAAAGAACTGGCACTTTAAATGAAGGCGTACACAACTTTATGATTTCTCGGCATTGTTTGTCCTTATAAGTGAAGAGGACTGTGCAGTCTGTCGTGATTAGTTGCCATCTGATGCGAGGATACACAGCGATCTTAAAAGGTCCAGTTTGTGTGTGTGTGTGTGTGTGTGTGTGTGTGTGTGTTTTACAACGCGCGGTGCTTTGCTGTGAAGCATTCACGAAATGTAGCGTCTAGGCCACACAACAGGTCAAACGCGCCAGAAGTGTTATGCTCTGCGGGTATCTCGTAACTTCTTTCTGTGTTTATGTTGTCCTGATTAGGCAAGAGCGTTATGATGCGTCAACCCTCGTCCATCGATCTACCAAATATCTACAAAAAATCTCTTAAGTATGGATAACAGAAAGGACGGAGAGGGGTTGAGCGCTGGAATTCGCTGAACTGATGCGCCATTGAATGAGGGGAAAAAAAGGCATATTATTGGTTTATGACCCGTGTAGTCTGGTATAATATTTTATAGTCCACAAGAATTTGTTGCCTTCATCTTCAGGCTGGTTTTTCACATAATTATATCTCACAGAGCAGTTAGAATCTCAAATGTACCCTAAAATTTGGTTAACAATCTGAAACCAAATTACCCCTTGCACTTGTTCTCTGTCTCCAGCATTTAAGATATTTTTTCATTAAATTTTTCACTCATGACACCAACAAATATTTAGTTTATATATACAGATACAATCTTATAGCGCTGTTACATGTTTCGGTATAAGATTGTAATTGTAAATATCAAGGGTCTGTTTGTTGGCGTCATGAATGAAACATTTGATTCAAAGTGCACAGAATAAATGATCTCAAAATGTCTGTTCCAGTTCAAGTCATCCTGAGTTTGAAATAAAAGTTGAAATCTTATAAAAACTCTAATCACCAACAAATGCACAGAAAGAGTTTTCCATCAATCGTAACACACTCCTACATGTTTCGACCCTGCTGGGTCATCTTCAGGGAGAACTTTTTGTTATCGTTACACTAATTTTGCGCTTTACAGTTGAGTGAGAATGTGCTGTTGACTGCAGTCAACAGCACATTCTCACTCAAGTGTAAAGTGCAACCCTTGTGTAAGGTAACGGACAGTGCTCCCTGAAGATGACCCAGCAGGGTCGAAACATGTAGGAGTGTGTTACGATTGATGGTAAAACTCTCTCTGTGCATTTGTTGGTGATTAGTGTTTTTGTATGATATAGTGCACGCACATGGAACACATTAAATTTGAAATCATATCTATTACCACTGCTCTTGAAATATCAGCTATTTGTCGTGGTATCAACTGAATAACATATTTATCAAAAACTGATCCTTATTCATGTATGACGCTGTGTTTGAGAAGTTTTCCTACGTAAACCGCTATCAAATACAGCTTACCCGGCCAGTTTTTAAGGAACTAATGATAATTTTATTTTTTTTAACCCATGACCTTTGTGCCTGTTGAGCCTTCAAAAAGACTGATAACAGTACATGCAATCAAATTTCAACACTCGAACCCTCCGCATTTTGCCGATAGGTCGTATTTGCTTGGTTCCTATGATTCTCACAGTAAGCAGTATTTCCCTCAACAGTATTAAACTGTTGGACTATATAATGCAGATGGGCTGTGTTCTCTGTGAGATGCCAAGTGTTCTGTATGCCCAGCAGAGACACATATTCCATTACAGGCATCCTGTAAACTCTCCATTACATGAACACATACAGTGTTGGATGTTAGCAGGTAATTCGACACACCTTGTGAGTGAACCACCACCACCCTGTGTAGTTGGCCCTATTGAGGGGCATTCTGTGTGTGTATCAGCTCACATAACAATAGCTCGCTATTTCCGCTGTAAATGACCTACTTCATTACATTTGACAGGATGCAGGGCTGGTCTCAGTTTTCATAATGTTGATGTCCCTGGTTGTCACACCTTTCAGTCTGCAAGCCTTTGTTCAGTCCGCAAGCTCTCACGGTGAGCTGCACTCTGACTGCCGTGACAGGTGAGTTTGGCAGGGCCGTCACATACCGAAGCAGTAAGGATCGCTAACAAAATACAGTGCCCATATTTCGTTGGTGACGGACTGGGAACAAGTGACGGAGTTACCTGTTGCGCTCGTTGACGATGGGGGAATATTACATGTCATTTATGGGAATTGAAAAGGGAAAAGAGGGCGTTTCTTTTATTTCCCCCCCCCCCCCCCGAGTACGGTAGTCTTGTCATACAAAAACCTACATCCGTTGGCATAGCCCGTGACACCTGCCAGCATACTGAAACAATAAAGGAGACATGGTCTGTTTTGATGACGTGTGGGTGTATAGTATTTGTGTCGATATCAGACACTGGGTCCGAAAGGCAAATTCGATAAAGTAGCACTGTTGTTCGGTATTTAGAAGGTACCGGGTTAATGTCTCTTGTCGGGTTCCGGACGAACTGATTGACAGTTTTCTTTTCCCACAGTAACGCCAAGTAACTCTGTCCGCTCCATTTCACTGCCTGCAGGTCATAATGTCACCCGACTTGTGTAGTCTGACATAGCGAAAGCGTCGTTAAACACAATATAAATAAAAGGAAATAGAATAAACTACTTGGCGGAGTTGGCTCAGAACTTGAGATTAGCATGTCTTTTTTAAAAGTAATATTATTAGAACGTACTCATGTTTAACCACGTTAAGTGTGTTTCCTATCATCCCAGCATAGAGCGTCAGCTGGTACCAGTTATGGCGGGTATCACTGAATACATGGAATGAGTAGCTGTGAACAGCCGACAGTGAACGCCCTTATATCGTGGGGATTGGACGGCGGCTAACAACACGTCGGAATGTTACGAAGTGTTACAGAGTAGCTTACCGGAATTTGGCGGACGCTTGTACACTCGGTGATGAACATAGGGTTGCGTTAGAGTAGGTGAGCTTCTTAAAATGTTCAGCCACTATCAGCTTCTCATGAAGGACTCCACTCCATGGTGCTACTCTTGGTTTGCGCAGATTGCACACACACAGCCACGCGCGCACACACACACAGCCACGCGCGCACACACACACACACACAGCCACGCGCGCGCACACACACACACAGCCACGCGCGCGCGCGCACACACACACAGCCACGCGCGCACACACACACACATATGCCCGTTTATGATGGGCTGCCATATTGCTCTTATTATATGCTCCATGCTCAACTCTTTCTTCAGCCTCTTCGCAGTCACAGAGAACATTCTCTAACATATCATGTGCTGCTTTGTTAAGGAAAAATATTCTCCCCGAAGATGGCCGAACAATTGCGGCCGAAATATGTCGGAGATTATGAAATAAAATTGTGCAGTAGAGTTGGTTTCATTAATAAATTTGTACAATAAAAAACTGCACGGAAGATGTACAACATGAAATAAAGAACCTCTGTTACACTATACTTGATAGTCAACTGTTTCTTTGACCTCATCGCATATTTCACAGGGAGCCAGTGTGTGACCATTCACTCTTTCTTTGCCTCACTCTTCTTCGCTCACTCACAAGAAATACATAAAATAACAGTTGGATGTTTTGCTAATAAATTAGAAATAACGTGGCGGTAGTAAGCGGTACTGGTCAAATTTGGTGTTCTGCCTTTGCATGAGCCTGAAAGGACTGGCGAAAATGCGAAATGTCGCAGATTTGCCAGCCTCAGGACTGATACAGGAATCACTGGGTGGGAACAGCAGCAGTGAATGTCTTTGTCATGGAGTCTGCAGCCTGCTGCACGCGCGCACACACACACACACACACACACACACACACACATACGCCTTATGAAAGTTCAGAGGCGAGCGTTAAGTCAGAATACTTAAAATAATGCCGACTCTTACTTTACAATTCTCCACGAGTTTTCAGAGTTTAACTCCACAAGGCTGTCGTCACTTTGTCACAAACTTTACTGGCTATGAATTTTCATTCCTTCAAAGTTGGGACGCAAAGTGTTTCAAGTTTACTTTCACCCACACTGCACACGATTTGACTAACAGATTAACACGTTTTGGTCTGAAATTTATTTAAATAAAATACACCTCACAGAAGACAAGCTGCACCTACATTACAAACACCAATCCGTACAGACTGTTTAGGAAATAATCACTGGGTCGGTGGGTGGGCTGCTGTGTCGGTAGCTACGTGGATGTGCAGGTAAATAAGTGGACTGAATAAATGGATGAACTGGTGGATCGTGTTCATTCTTCACAAACACAGGCAGCTGGCTCCATCGAAAAGTCTGTTAACCTCCGACAAAATTAATGGGTATCAACAAATCGTTAAATGTTCAGGCTGCAGTTGTGTGATGCTGTGCCGCAATTAGTTACCGCCACAACAAATAAAATCGCTTTTCATTTCGTACCGTTTGTACCTACAGACGTAAATAAATATGTGGAAATGCTTTTCTAATTTAAATTTGTTTTAATGTACATAAATTATAAGGATTTCATTCATTATTTCAAAATCATAAAGCGTGTTTTACCTTTAAATAAAATACATTATGTATGCAGTTAATGATGCGAATAAACATTTGATTTTGTTGGTAGAACCACATAGTCAATTAAACAAATTTGTTTTGCAGTTACAAAGTGACACTGCACTGCACGCTGTACAAACTCAAAAAACGACCATCACATGAGGGTGTCTGCAGTTTGCCTACTGTCGAAGGACACGTTAAATCCTAAATATTGCTGTGTGATGTTAGGTTTATGGACTTTACCCACTGTCCGAAAAGTAAAATATTAAAATATTGAAAAATTAAAATGACGACGTCTGTCTGTCTAAGGGGACCAACTGAGCAGATGTTCTTCTCTTCTCCCTCTCCACCTGAGAACGGAAGCAGAGCCAGCTTCCGAAACGTCGTAATTTTAATTTTTTAATATTTTAATGTTTTACTTTTCGGACGATGGATGAAGTCCATAAACCCAACACCACACAATATTATACACCACAGTCAAAACCTTTTAGAATTTATCTGAATATTACTGTCTTAGAAGACGTCACGTCATGTAGCCTTACAGCAGCTTCTCAACGTTTTGAAGGAAAGTAGTACCTCCATCTTCAGCATGAAAATTGTAGCAGTATCTTCCAGTCTGTATGCTAGAATTACTTTTCTGTCTCGAACACTGAGGAAGAAACTCCACCACATTACCACCACAGTTTATGACGTCACTTGCCACAATAGAGCAATCTTTAGTCATCACGATAAGGACCTGAAATGTCGTGTTAGGGACTGTCTCACCGTACCAGGCTATTCGTAATGGAGCGTGGCTGCACTTCGATGTAGACACGTCTGTTTTTACACAAGCATCTTCAACATACTCTGGAGAATATTCGTATTTATTTAACCTTTTAAAGCCTGGCGGTAACTTTACATACGACCAGGTTTAACATTAAAAAATTCTACGTGGTGCCCACATTGCGTTTATGTGTTTTGTACGGATCTCAGAACAAACAGCAACTTTTGCCTTATAAAACATTAAGAGATTGGTTTTTATAACCGAAGTGGAGAGTGTTTACAGCGCGGTACGCACTGAGTCTTTATATAAAACAGATACGCTTCGTCTTTAAAGGGTTAATATGCTTTTTTTGTCAGAAAACCTGAAAGTAACAGACAACTGGAAATCGTCTACATGACGATAGGATATTATTAAAATGGATCTTCAAGAAATAGTGTATGAATATGTGAACGGGTTGCATTTGTTGTAGAATAGAAACCAACTGCTGGTTCGTGTGAAGACGGTAATGAAAATTTGGGTTTCATAGAGAACCGGGAATTTTGTGTTCAGGAGAGTGACAGGCTGTCACACGCTTACACCGCTGTTCTGTAAAGACCAGCCGCCTTACGACGTTTAGCCAAATAATCGCTCTATATTGGGAGAATCATATGAACAAACAAACACACTGTATGGGAAGACGCAGGCTGTCTAGAGTTAAATGTGGCGATACATGCAGTGTAATGGCTACAGTGATTAAAACGTAAAGTTCGCCCTAGAACAGGCTATGAAGGCTGTTGGCGGGGGGAGGGTACAGGCATAGCTCTACTCTTTCTTTAACCTCGGCGCTAGGTAGGGTCGGTGGTCAACGCCACGCTCCGGCCACTTTACCCCCGGTATCCATTGTACAGGAGGCTGGGTAGGCGGATGCACAAAATCCCGCCTCTACCGGGACTCGACCCCGAGAACGTCGGGTCCGTAGCGAGCCGCTATACCGACTACACTGTCCCAGCCGCACCTTGCTACAGTGATTAAATCCCAGTGCAGGTGGTGGAGTGTGCGTTAGTGCGTGTGATGCAGGCAGCGACATTTACGCAACCACAGCGCAGTGATAGCTCCTTAGAGACACGGCTGGTTGTTCCTGCTGAGTCTGCAGCCTGGCACACACGTTTACCACGGGGAATACAAAGCTAATGTCTTGAACTGGCAGCTGCTAGGAAGCGCTGCGCTATTTGAGCGAGGGTAAGCGAGGGTCTGGCCAGCAGACAGTCAAGAGCTTCGTCAGCAGTTCGCGCTGTACGACACTTGTCTGATGGTGTTCACGGTCTCAAGCGAAACATTAGGTACTTTGTCGTCTGTCTGTGGATAAGTAGTTACGAATGCGTAAGAACTTCAGGGCGCACTGTACTTGAACGTAACGCGTCACTTTCAGTCCATGCTGATATTGGTAACTGTTGCAAGACTAAGACACTGAGAGACAATAAGTTGGGGGGGGGGGGGGAGGTGAGTGGGTGTTAGAGGGAGGCGGAACACTTAGTGCTGCAGAAGGCATGAATACGTATTGATGTAAAGGCTACCAGGCAGTGCCTGCTCGTCCTTCTGGTTAAGGTACGCTGTTGGCAAGGTAGAGCACTGGGAAATGAAGAAGGTAGGGTGATGATAAGTGGACTGCAGGAATATGGAGAGGGGAAAGAAGTTCAGCGACTGGACTGAGTTTTGTGTTTGGTTGCAGTGCGAAGTGGATGTTGGATACCAACACAGCATTTGCTCTGGGATCACGTAAATCCGCGGGAAGTTATGATCGAGTTTATTAACCGGAATTATACTTAAAACATCCAGTCCGTACCGCGCAGTAAACACTTTCTGTCTCGGTTACAAAAACCAGTCAGTTAATGCTGTATAGGGAAATAATCGCTGTTTGTTCCGAGATCCACACAAAACACATAAATACACTGTGTGGGCAGAACGTAGAATTTGTGAATGCTAAACCTGGTGGTACATACAGCAGTAACCACTGGGCTTTAGAGAGTCAAAGCATGACTAGGCCTGCGACAACAAATAACAGGCATTCTGTAGATATTGCTAAGGAATTTGGTCCAGAAATTTAAAAACGAAAACGTACTATGCCTATATGCACATTTCTCCTCAACAGAAGTCAGTCGACAGTAAGGGCAGTTATGAACTGCTCGGTGCGTAACAAATGTACAGGAACAAAAACCCGATCCGCCAGACTGCAGTAACATGCATAAAGACGTGACAGTGTAGCAGTTAGTAACGTCTTGTTTTTGACGCCACAAATCGATCAATATCTTTGGGATGATCTTATTTGCCAGCAGAGTGTGTCTCGGTGCTGTGGGTACCATGGTTCGGTGCCTGTTGCAGGTACCACGTACAGGAACAGGGTGTCAATCTGGTGCACACTGAGTGAAACTACGAAATTCTGCAGCATAACGCCGTGTCATTTGGTAGTTACATACAGACGTTTAGGAGGAACATTTACCTCGGTCTTGTAACCTGAAGGTAGACTTATGAGCTTCCACTGAAACGTCTTATTTCCACATACCAAACTAAACGGAGTTTGTCCCGTGTCTAAGAGTGACTGCTGTGAGAATCTCAAATCTGTATATCTTCAGGCTTTCACGGCGACTGAATTGTATAAAATTTTCTCGGGCTGATAGCCGTGTCAGTTGTATAAAAACCTCCGACGTTTCAGAGACCTACTCAGTCTCCATCTTCAGGGAACAGTTCATCACTGTTCCCTGAAGACGGAGTCTGAGTGGGTCTCTGAAACGCTGGAGATCTCTGTTCTCTGAAGATGGAGTCTGAGTGGGTCTCTGAAACGCTGGAGATCTCTGTTCCCTGAAGATGGAGTCTGCGTGGGTCTCTGAAAGGCCGGAGATCTCTGTTCCCTGGAGATGGAGACTGAGTGGGTCTCTGAAACGTCGGAGGTTTTTGTAAACTGACACAGCAATCAGCCAGTGAAGGTTTTATACAATCTAAATCTAAGCACTAAGAACATAACTACAAGGTTACAGCCTTGTTACTACATGTCTACCGTATGCTTACAGGATGTTGCTGCATACTTACTGCGTACGTACAGGAGGGTAATTGCACGAACATATTTAATCATAAGTGGTTTCCAGTTATACCTGAACTGATATCTTTTAGAGCTTGAAAGTTGTCTAAATAACGCTTAAACATTCAGTTCGTACCACACAGAAAACACACTCCGTCTCCGTTACGAAGAATATCTGACTAAGGCTCTTTACCAATATAATCGCTGTTTTCTTCCAGTCACAAAAAACACATAAATACACTGTAAGGGCGATGTTATAGCGGGTGTTACATGCAGTGGCCCGCTTTGTGTTAAAGGATTAGTGTAGATACTGCAAGTGCATTCTCAAATAACACAACATTTTTTGTTGTACTAAAATTGTGCCCCATTCTGCAGCAGCTTCTGCTTCCTCGTCCCACTGCTGTTTATTTTTATTGGATTTACTCTCTTCTTTTGTTCTATTCCTTTGCGTAATAACTCTCTCTGTGGTTCTCTCCTTCTCTGTAATTGCTTCCTCAACGTTTTCATTGCATACTTTTGGAATGCTCTCTCTTCCGATAATTTCTGTCTGCCCCACCACCCCTGGGGATTTCCTTTTTCTATTACATTTGTTACACTACCCTATTTTTCAGTAATTTGTGTGTGTGTGTGTGTGTGTGTGTGTGTGTGTGTGTGTGTGTGTGTGTGTAGCTATTTCACTCGTGCACTCTGTAAAGTTCTACGATATAAAGTTATAACACTTTTTAAGGAGATGTGTACCAAGCACTTTATTCTTTTTTAATTTCTGCTCTCGTGTTTTTCCATTAAATGTAATAAATCACAAATAAACCTGTAACACTCTGTGTGCGTACTTTACTAAGAGGAACCTAATACAGATGTTACAAAATCCACTCCTCTTCCTCGCCAGCATGTGTGGTAGAAAGCCCGGCAGTTAAAACTGTGTGCAAATATTGAGCTAGGGTGTTAGATGCAATTCAAATCATCGTCTCTGTTTTTTAATTATATAAGTAAACTTTAATTTCATGATTTTCATGTTATCTGTTCTTTGCATTTTTAGCCACTGCTGTATACACTTGACATTTGGAAGGAAAAGAGACGTATCCGGGGCGAAGGATGAGTGCTTTGTCCTATATTGTAACTGTTTCCATTGAAATAAAGGTCGGGGTGTGAGTCTATCTCCGAGCCTATAACGGAGCCTCGAGCGATCGTGTGTGTGAGCCTATGACGGAGCCTGTATTGGAGCGTGTATCTGATCCTATATCCGAGCCTATATATAAACCTATTTTTTCCAATGGCGGAACAGCCCCTATTGGGCCAGGGCCTATTCATTATTGAGGCTTCACGATCACACTCAATTAGACACACCACACTCCGTAGGACTCCTCTGGGCGGGTAATCAGCCAAACACAGAGACTTCTACCTGACAACACACAACCCTCATAAGAGACAGACAGCCATACCACTTGGCGGGATTCGAACCCGCAATCCCAACAAGCGAGCGGTAGCAAACCCACGCCTTAGAGCGCGCGGTCACTGGGCTCTGCATGTGTAAGCCTATATCCGAGTGTACCTGATTCTGTATATGAGCCTCTATCAGAATCTGAACACATAGCTGAGCGTGTATCACAACCTGTGTGTCGGCCTATACCTGTTTCTATGTATTAGCCTGTATGTATTATTTGTATCCCTGAAAAACAGTTATACTTGGCAGAACTTAAAACATTTTACAGACTCGGCACCCTGAATAGTAGGGTTATGTTTCCCGATGTTTCGAAGGAATGAACTGCCTTCATCTTCCTGGTTCAAAGACAACTCCTTGACGATGAAGAGAATGTTCCTTCGAAACGTCGGGAGCGTACGATGCTGAAGGCCGGAATGTTCAACATCACGCTGTGCATACTCAGACCCCGCACTGAGAAGACCTGCCCGCCTGTCACAGTAGTCTCCTGCAGGTCTGAGTGTCTGAATAGGTGCGCGGGTTTCAACATTCCACTGGCAAAACGAGCAGCTCGCCTGTCCGCTATGAGCCGATTAAACCGACAGCAAATTGAGGGTGCTTTTGGTTTAATGTGCCCGCCAATACCCACATTGCAGTCCACGTGGCAGTGATGTCCAGCCTTCGGGAATATTTCAGGATTCCAAAGTGCCTCTATAAAGCATTTTTTTAACTGGACTCTAAACCGAAGTGCCGGAGAGGCCTATTTAACCCTTTAAAGACGAAGCCTATCTGTTTTATATAAGGACTCAGTGCGTACCGCGCTGTAAACACTCTCCACTTCGGTTATAAAAACCAGTCTCTTAATGTTTTATAAGGCAAAAGTTGCTGTTTGATCTGAGATCCGTACAAAACACATAAACGCAATTTGGGCACCACGTAGAATTTTTTAATGTTAAACCTGGTGGTACGTAAAGTTACCGCTAGGCTTTAAAAGTTAAAGGGAGGTCTGCGGTTCGTGTCCCACTTCCTTGCATTATTTAGGATGCTGTGACAAACTCTATTACAGAGCACGTATCCTTCCTTTCATATGCAGGGCATTCGTCTTGCGTCTTATCGTCACGTGTACAAACTTATGAACTCCGTTCTCCTTTCAAATAATCCGAATTCATCTGAAGGCCCGAGCGTCACGTTGTGTTCAGCTCTTTAAAGACGAAGAATGACCTGGATTGCTTTTAAAGATTCATTTCGTACCGCGCAGTAAACACACTCTGTCTGGATTATAAAAAGCGGTAATTTAAAGGCCGTACCATGGCTCAGGCGGATAGTCGCCCGCCTGTCACAGGGAGGCCTGAGTTCGATCGCAAGCCAGTCCATTTAAGATTTGTTCTGGCACTGGGACAAGCTTCTTTCCTAGTACTTCCGTCTTCCCTTGACAGTATGATTCCCCTACTGCTACATACCTTCATCTATATCTTACATGCGGAAATGGGGGAGAATTGGATGCAAAAGTACTTTCCCTTATTTTTCGCCCATCTTTTAACGTTGTGTAGACCAACAATGGCTGTTCGTTCTGAGATCCACACAAAACACACTGTGTGGGCAGAACGTAGAATTTCTGGATGTTAAACCTGGTGGTACGTAAAGTAGCCACAGGGCTTTATAGGGTTAACCTTTTAAAGCCTGGCGGTAACTTTACGTACCACCAGGTTTAACATTAAAAAATTCTACGTGGTGCCCACATTGCGTTTATGTGTTTTGTACGGATCTCAGAGCAAACAGCAGCTTTTATCTTATACATAATTAAATCATCGTTTTTATAGCCGAGGTGGAGAGTGTTCACTGCGCGGTACGCGCTGAGTCCTTATATAAAACAGATTACTCTTCGTCTTTAAAGGGTTAATAAGCTCGAGGCATGCCTTGATTCGGTTGCAGTGTTAGTTCCAGAGATGCTATATCCTCCGATGATATTAACGGGATCATAAAAACAACGTTGGCCGTCTGGTTTATGACACCGTGTGGTTTGGTATGTGGTTCTACACTACACAGCAGGCCACCATATAAATTTTAATAGCCATGATAACTTGGCACCTCACACTCAGGCCACAACGTTTACTTACATCGGTTTGAGGGCAGTCACGAGGGGTGACACGTGGTCGTTTTCCGTGTGCCACGTATGTCGCATAATGCAGGGAGTATCTCCCGTATTTCTTTATGCAATCCGTGTTGTTTATTTAAATAAACATATTTTCAGCATAAGGAAATCCGCGTTCTGTCAACCAGTTGTTTTATAATATCCATTTTTGTTTGATGTTATAATCTGATTTGCGGTGAATATGCGTCTGTGGGCGCGTATTTTATTTGTAAGAAGGTTACACAGGTCTGTCTCGTCGTGTGTTGGCGGTCGGCACCCCCCCCCCCCACCACCACAAAACGGCCACAGTGGGGATGTTTGTGTGACTTTCGACTCACTACCAGTCAAACCTACGCATGTGTATAATCCTCGTTACACCACGCTTTGCTATTGGCTGTTCCTCCCAAGTACAACAAACGTGATTTAACCTGTTCCATTTTACGCACGACATACCCCGTCCCGTAGCGCCAGCCTGAGTGCCTGACAGCTACCGGCCTGTGCAGGTATTTCTGGCTTTTGGACGGTGCAAGTTCTACAATTTTGGTGACTGATAATATTGCTGTATCGATGTTTCGAAGGAAGCTGCATCACTTTCCTCTGAAAAGTCATTACACTTCTGCCAGACTACACGGTGTCACATCGCAGATACGAGCTTCTTGGCTGTGCCATGGCTCAGGCCGTTATTGAAGAGCCGGTCGCCGAGTACGGTCCCAGGCCAGTCCATGTGGGATTTGTGGTGGACAAAGTGGCAGTGGTACAGGTTTTACTCTGAGTACTTCAATATTCCCCTTGTCAGTATCATTCCACCAATGCTTCGTAGTCGTTTATTTATCACTGACTCTGTGTAACCTTAGCAACTGACAGCATCATTAAATAACGCACTAAAGGTTACGTTGCCTTGGCATCACTGTGCTATGTCATGGCAGCAAGCTGAAGCCTTCGCCAATCGCTCACGTTCCATCAGCCTATGCGAAATTATCCCAGCTGTTTGTCTCTTCCTTCCTTCTCGGTTCCAGTAAATCCGCCATATTGAAATTCTGGGATCTGCAGCCGCTGCATTAGGCCTACGTATCGTAACCAGTTTTTCATTAGCTGATCTTCAATCTTTTTTTACATTTAACGTGACGAACAATATGGGTGCCACAAAGCTTTTACAAGGCCCTCGGTACAACGCGAGACTATTTGCAGTAAAGCGAATTGTGTCAGGTTGCTTTTAATGCGTTACAAAAGGCTCCGAGCAAAGACATAAATAGTTGCGTCGCGTTCTAAATCCTGTATTTCCCTCAACAAGTCATCAGCATGCATGAATTTCCGGGCACTGAACAGTTGGGGCAATCTCGTTTCTTCTAATTCCCATACTGCACAATATGTTTTGTTAATCTGCCCTTTACCGATGACCCCCGTGACCCTCCCGCCTGCCAATCTACATTTAATACGTATATGGCATTTTAACCCATCAAAGGGCAGCGACAAACATGGGTACCCCCCCCCCCCCCCCCCGCACCCCGTCTGCTCTAACACTAAAATACTCTGCATATTGCACCACACAATGCCATGCCGCGCACTAATATTGAACGTGACAAAAGCTTCTGGTACATTCACCGTGTAACATAATTGTATAACAAGATGTGAGATACGCTTAATATCATGCATGTTCCGTGTAGTCTTCTTTCACAACATACGCTTTGATTTTACTGGAAGCCGGTCCCAGTGGCCGCGCGGTCTAAGGCTTAGGTCTGTGGCCGACCGCTTGCTGGGATCGTGGGTTCGAATCCCACAGGGGGGGCATGGATGTTTGTCTCTTGTGAGTGTTTGTGTGTTGTCAGGTAGAGGTCTCTGCGACGGGATTATCACCCGTCCAGAGGAGTTCTACCGACTGTGGTATGTGTCTGAGTGTGATCAAGTGAGAATGAACGACCTCGACACCTGCTGTGAACAGGTAGGTAGAAGAGGGAAGGGCTAAGATAAGATAAGCATATTTTACTGGAAGTAAGGGCTGAAACATGTAGCAAAAACAGTACGAACTTAAAAAGTTATGTGCAGTAGTTGGCAAAATAAAAGTGCATATTGTGAGATGTGAGATGTATTCATGTCTTCTGTACCATTGTCACAACAAACGGAGATTCGTGCCCTCAGCAGTGTTACCTGGTGAGTTCTAATCGCGTGCAATGAGGGAAGTCTTCGTTACTGTTTTCCTTTTCTGCAGGCAACTTCCAGGACGGTGTCTAAGTAGAAGGCTCGGCCCAGCCCTTGACCGACTAACGTTCACAACCCTCTTCAACCGAGTATCACGCACGGATGGTACCGGGTTCAAACCTCGGTCCTAACTGACTGACTGACTGACGTAAATGAAGGTTTTCCTAGTTTTCTTCAGCCCCTGCCAGCAATTCTTAAATATAAATAGTAAACATGATTAGACTACTAGTGCCTCCTTCCACATCCTTGCCAATTCATTATTCACTGACCTTACTGTTACGTGCTGCAGGGTCCAGATTTCGAATCCAATCACGTACTGGAGAATTTTAATGTACAGGCCGGCTGTAGGGCCCACTCAGCCTTTCATTGAATGGGTACAGGGTTTCTCTCCGGGGTAATGCGGCGGGAGCGTGAGGTTAAACATCCACCTCCATCTAGTGTCGAGGTTAAGAATGAGTGGAACGATGACTCTACTCCCCGTACACGCCTTCGTGGCGGTGACAGGTAAAGCTCTTCCATTTATAGACGGGGGTAAATTGAAGCGTTGTTAAATAAATATCACATTGCGGTACGTCCATTGCGCCTTGTGTTAGACTGGTTATGCTAAATAACATCAGAGTCACTCAGTCATCAATATGGCTTGTCAAACATCTTTTGTTCTCGCAGCTGTAGAGCCCTATAAATATACTGGCAACACTGCAGGCCTAAAATGACTACTACTGCCGTAGAAGCGAAGGGATTTTGGTATTACAGAAGGGGAGAAACAGAAAATTAAAATTGAATCCTTTTTGCTGCAGCTTACTTTGGTTTATTAAAGAGGAGTTGTTACTGCGGAATGGACTTGGCAAACACGGATTGTCATAATAGACCAATAATACTGAATTTTTCTTCTTAACAAAGGATTTACCTTCCGCTACCCCCTTATTTCAACCCGCTGCCTCTCCTCCTCCCACTAGACCAGCTTCTGAATGAGTTAAAACGAAGCAAAATTCACAGAATCGCAGCTTCAGAGAAAGCCTTGTGCTGAACATCATGGTGGCCTAGATGACTGGCGGAAAATATCTGGCACACTGGGAATTCTTATTGATTCAACAGAGAAGTATGCAAACAAACATGTGTGAAAACTTTGAAGACTGAATTTTATGCAAATAATTAAAAAGGCTTATCTCACAAGGGGCACGCGGTGGCGCAGTTGGTTGGTGCACTGCCCCACAAATCGGAAGGTCGCGGGTTCAATTTCCGATGGTGTCATTGGAATTTTTCATTGACGTAATCCTTCCGGCCGCACTATGGCCCTGGGATCGACTCAGCCTCTAACAGAAGTGAGTACCAGGAATATTCCCTGGGGGGTAAAGGCGGCCGGTGCGTAGGGCTGACAACCTTTCCACCTTCAAGTGCCGACTGTCTAGAAATCTGGGAGCCTCGACCTCCTGGAACCCTCAGGGTCTGTCCGGGCCTGTAATGGGATTGCGTATGTCACACACAAACACACACATCCACACACACACACACACACACACTTTGTCTTGAATATTCTTTAATAATCATTAATCAGAACTGTCACTGAGAAGCTGCTAGCCGTTCAGCTGGTCTAAGAGTTCCCTTATTCGTATAAAACCAAAGCAAGATTGGACTGTTTAACAACACAGTCCTTGGAAAAGTAGCTAACTGCTTGATCGACGGAACAGCCTCTTGCCCCAGTAGCCATTAAACCTGAAAAACATCTCTATGGAACCTCACGTTGCGTATTATTTGTCAGCTTCAGGTTTCATATCGTGTATGGATTTACAGTTTCATGGAACAGGCTGTCTTCTTTAACCTTTTAAAGCCTAGCGGTAACTTTACGTACCGCCAGGTTTAACATTAAAAAATTCTACGTGGTGCCCACATTGCGTTTATGTGTTTTGTACGGATCTCAGAACAAACAGCAACTTTTGCCTTATAAAACATTAAGAGATTGGTTTTTATAACCGAAGTGGAGAGTGTTTACAGCTCGGTACGCACTGAGTCCTTATATAAAAAGATTACGTTCCGTTTTTAAAAGGTTAAGTTTGTTTCAGTCTACTGGTCTGGTAAGCACAATACGTTTCCTTCTGCTAAGGAGGCCTAACTTAATCTGTATGCAACCCGCAAGACCGCTAGTTGCGCAAGCCCCTTATAATAACTAACTGACTACACGGAGCAGAGGCCTTCTTGAGAAGCTAACAGGTTCTCAGCTACTCAAGAAATTCCCCGCATTTTATGGAACCCGGTGGTTCATTACCGCATTCATAAGAGCCTGCCACCCGTTATAGCAATATCCAGGTTGCATTATATTACAGGCTACGTACAGTCTGAATCATTAGTGCATTCGCAAATGTAATAGTGCACAAAATTCATAAGTATTGCATTAGACAAGTTTGCTTGGCGAAGTAACGGCATACACTGTCTTATCCGTCCTTACATATTTAGTCTGCAAACCGCTGTATAGCAGGATCCGTTACACAACAAGCTCCTGTATTTTAACTGGTTGACTTTTTATATCTTTTTTTTGTGTATATTTATTGCCAATCCAGTTTTGTGCAGTGTTACTTTAACCTTTTAAAGCCCAGCGGTAACTTTACATAGGACCAGGTTTAATATTAAAAAATTCTACGTGGTGCCCACATTGCGTTTATGTGTTTTGTACGGATCTCAGAACAAACAGCAACTTTTGCCTTATAAAACATTAAGAGACTGGTTTTTATAACCGAAGTGGAGAGTGTTTACAGCGCGGTATGCACTGAGTCCTTATATAAAACAGATACGCTTCGTCTTTAAAGGGTTAGTGTGACTCCCTGGTGATGATCCCATAAGGGATCGAAACATGTAGCAGTGTTCAACATGCTATTGTAACATAAAATATCTGGGAACAACTCAGTGCATTTTGTTGGACTGAGTGTTGCGAGTTTACCCACAATGCACGGAATAAGCAATGTAAAACATAACATTATAACTTCACGCTGTAGTCGCATTTACTCCCTGCACTTCTGTAGTGACAATAAGTGCTGTAGTTCCAAACATAGCGGCCGTGTCTCCATTTTTGCAGCGCCACTGAAGCGCCACAGGAGCACAGTCTCGTATCGAATGTATGTACGTTCTTTTCCCCGTGACCAGTACAAAGCCCAGAGCCCTATCTTGCCACCGTTTATAAGAACCTTGCCATCGCATTTCACACAGTAATGCCTGCCTTCCACAGGTCCACAGGTCGCCCCGCAATAACACATGTTTAGCCCCGCTGAGTCTGTCATGGCGGAAATTAAATTGCGACAAGGAAAGCAGTCGGAATATTCGCTGCTTGCTCAGTCGTGCCATTTCCTGTTTCCATCTCCATTTTTTCCGTTCCGTTTGTTCACATCACGTGTCATACGCGAACCTCTCGGCATCCTCGACTTTCCTGGGGTTCCGATTACTGGATTAAGTGAAAAAAGTAAGACGTCGCTGTAGACATTTTAAAGCCGACCTTCCGTTTAAGAACGATGTCGTTCTGTGTATTTATGTGCTTAGCAATGTACAGTTCGGGACACATCTTTGCGACTCTCGAAGGAATGTGAACGAGACTTACCTGACTTACATTTCCCTTATATTTCCTTAGTTTCTGCCGTCGCATTTCTGAATCCTGGACTGTAAAATTAAAGATTAAATTGTCTGTATGGAGGTCATAAAGGAATATGGGCCAGTGGAAGTTTAACTCCATTTATTCTTCCCCCCCCCCCCCCACCTGCCTTAGACGCCACAGCTTCTGTGCCCCTGCGGAAAGATTTCTCTTTACTTAATGAATAGGAGGGTATATGAACCCCAGAACCGGTTTTCAGGTTTTCGAGAGGAGATAAATTTACTGTATCTGCTGTGCGTCGAACTGTGGTCTTTCGGATGCCCGTACTGTAGCCTGACCACAACACTGGCCGCGGCTGCCCCGTTCCATGTGCATTTGTAATATTCAGTGGGCGTGTGACGGCAAGCAGCATCCGTATCAGTAATTACACTGAGCACTGCCGTGTCAGTGCCATCGGCAGTGACTAAACTGCGGGCGTGTTACAGTTGTAACAAATAAACCATGGCGGTCACTTCTTTCGCGTCTCACTAATGTGATTTACTTCAGATTCTTACTGCGTGACTGTGGACCTGTTGGACGGTGGAGATTATTTCACAAAACGGCGGTAACTATGTGTATCTCTTGTACAGTCGTGCGCACCTCGATATTGCACCCACAGAGTTCGAGTGTGCGGTTCCTTTTTCTGCAAGATCAAACTGCAAGTGTTTCATTTCCTGTGACACAACAGCCCAAATCGGGCCTAGGCCGCCTCGTTTGTGAGGTTTCTAGATCACACTTAATTAGATACACCACACTGGGTAGGACTTCTCTGGATGAGTGATCAGCCCGATGCAGAGACTTCTACCTAACAACACACTCATAAGAGACAAACATCCATGTCCCCCGGTGGAATTCGAACTCAGAATCCGAGCAAGCGCTCGGCCGAAGGCCCACGCTTTAGACCGCGCGGCCACTGGGATCGGCAAGCTGCACTTATATAATGCGGACTCGTTATGTTTTCTGCGAGGCAGGAACGTGCTTTAAAATATACTTTCATTTTTTTACCGTAGCGTTACTCACGTGACGGTCTACCGTGTTTTTACGTCGTGAAGTGTGATGAGTTTGTTCAGACGTTTCGGAGGCGCATACTGCCTCCTTTTTCAGGGTAAATGAGTTTGGTTTAGGTTTATATTGATATGTCTGTGGGGAGGAAATACGTTGCGTATTAACTGGGTGTTTCATTTCGCCTGATTGAAGATTAGGCGGCCTTGGGACGAGCTAGTCGAGAATTACGGATCTAATGCTACTGTAGGGCGGCAAACGGTTGGCGCTGTTGTTATTTGGGTACTGGGCTTGTGATGACGCCGAAACTGTCGGATATTTGAGGCCGAATTCTATCTGATGGCACTTGAAACGAGAGCCAATCCGGCTGATGCGATCTGCCCCGTCGAAAAGTGAATCCCATGTGATTAACATTACACTATGCGACATGCCGTCAGTTTCACTTTTAAAGTCCACAGTTGTTATGCATTTGGAATGTGTGTGTCTATAGAATACCTGCCACGCGCAGTTTACAAATGCGAGGGCAGATACGGAACCCTTCCAACAAGATGCATGTAAAAGTTGTTCTGATGGCGCTTAATTCATTTCAGTGACGTAACCAGTCGTGAATACGTAATTTAGATTAGGTGAAACTGGATGAACAATTGAGATCTGCTCTCTTCTGGAATATTACGCAGGGTCGAGTGCATTTCTTTGACTTCTTGACCCTTGAAGATGTGACCCATACGTTGCGGCGAAACGTCGGTAAAGGATTACCACTTAACGCTGAGTAACATCGCAGAAGAGCACATGTCCCGACAACATGGCGGCAAAAGTCAGAAATCTCGGATGAACATTTGTTACTGTCCAACTTCTTGAAGGCTGTTAAATGTCACAGAAGCTGGTACTTTTTATTGAAATCCTTTTCTTGATATCCTGTGGATACTACAACCTTAACCTTTTAAAGCCTAGCGGTAACTTTACATACCACCGGGTGTAACACTGAAACATTCTACGTAGTGCCCACATTGCGTTTATGTGTTTTGTACGGATCTCAGAACAAACAGCAACTTTTGCCTTATACAGCATAAAGAGATTGATTTTCATAGCCGAAGTGGAGAGTGTTTACAGCGCGGTACGCACTGAGTCCTTATATAAAACAGATAAGCATCGTCTTTAAAGGGTTAATATGAAACATAAAATAAAATGAAAGTGCTTTTCAGTCGAAATATCCCTGATAAAAGAAGCAGCATTGCTTCCTGCAAAGGTTTCAAGGCTTCGCTTTCTTGTCACTCTGATAGGAGTATTCTTATGATGAAGATCAGTATAAAGCATTGGTGGAATGATACTGACAGGGGAAACAGAAGTTCTGGGAGACAAAATTGACCTAATTCCACTTTGTGCACCACAAATCCCACTTGGACTGGCTCGGTTCTTCATTCAAGTAATTAACGTGCCGCAAGCGCCTCGCGCACCACGATGTGGGTTGTCGTAATACAGGCTAAACGCATTGATTATTATGTTGTTCGGAAACTTACTGAGAAAAGAAGGGAATTTAATCTAGAAACAACTAAATTTTCTAGCCTCAATAGGAACTTTGTGGCAGAGAGCAATGAATTGTTTGCTATTTCATTTAATTAAAATGTTTCACCAGCAATGCCTTTGTAAACAGAAATGCCTGCAGCGAGTACAGTGTCATAACAAAGGCTCGTACAAAGCCATGATATGGCTAATTTATGTTGGAGAGCAGTAAAATGTAGGTTACTCTGCTGAAAATGTACACCACACATCTTCCCGTTTCTAAGATTTCATCACACTAAAGCTGTGACGTACACACGGGAAACTAAAAATACGGTCGTATGATGTCACATGTGCCCCTGTATAAGGGTAAAAAAAATTGGTGTTGAAATGATCGCTGTATTCTATGATTCTACACCGCGTCGTCTGTTTGGTTTGTTCCGACGTTTCGGAAGAAAATACTGCCTCAATCTTGGCATCGACACGTTTTCTTCTACCCTATCATTTCAATATCCACCTGAACGATATTCCGTCCCCATATAGGTAGACTGTGTTGTAGCTCCGAAACGTCGTAACAGATCACATGCACTTAGACGACGTAATACCCTAAAAATGACCAACAGCTTTCACGTCACACGGCTGTGATGATTATGCATGTGAACTGTCGGATTTCAATAGTGTGTGGTCACGTGAACGGCACCCACATTGCTGAAGAGCCCACTGCCCCCACTCAATGTCAAAATTAACTTTTTAAGGACGAAGTGAAAATACTTTTCTATTCAATGCTCTTTCATGTTCGAAAGAGCATTGAATTTTGGAAGGTTCCCAGGTTGGCTCCTTTGACCTTCGGGTAAGAACAACACGTAGATGAAGCTGAATATGGCGAACTGGTGTAATGGTACTGACAGTGGAAGGCCGAAGTACTTGGAGAAAAATCCTCTCCCTTTGCCAGTTTTTTCACTACACATCACACCGACTGCTCTGGGACCGAACCTGGGCCTCCGAGCAGAGGGTCCGGTTTAAAGTCGAAGATCAATCTCAGTTATAATATTCAGTCCGTACCGCGCAGTGAACACTCTCTGTATCGGTTATAAAAAACAGTCAGTTAATGCTGTATAGGGAAATAATCGCTGTTTGTTCTGAGATCCACACAAAACACATAAATACACTGTGTGGGCAGAACGTGGCATTTAAAGACCCAGTCCGTACCGCGCAGTAAACACACTCCGTCTCGGTTATAAAAACCAGTCAGTTAATGCTGTATAGGGAAATAATCGCTGTTTGTTCTGAGATCCACACAGAACACATAAACACACTGTGTGTGCAGAACGTGGCATTTAAAGACCCAGTCCGTACCGCGCAGTAAACACACTCCGTCTCGGTTATAAAAACCAGTCAGTTAATGCTGTATAGGGAAATAATCGCTGTTTGTTCTGAGATCCACACAAAACACATAAATACACTGTGTGTGCAGAACGTGGCATTTAAAGACCCAGTCCGTACCGCGCAGTAAACACACTCCGTCTCGGTTATGAAAAACAGTCAGTAAATGCTGTATAGGGAAATAATCGCTGTTTGTTCTGAGATCCACACAAAACACATAAATACACTGTGTGGGCGGAACGTAGAATTTATGAATGTTAAACCTGGTAGTACACATAGTAACCACTGGGCTTGAAAGGGTTAATAGTTTATGTGCCCACTTACTTCAGTCTTAAAGAAGGAGGCAATATGTTCTTCCGAAGCGTTGCTGTCTACTACCCAAAGAGCACCGCGTGACAGTACATCCCAGTGTTGAGGGCCATAGTCGTGTAAGCGCAAACCTCACCCTCTGCGTGTGTGTTTCATTTGTTTACGCGTTGGAACCGCCGCCGCCCCCAGCGCTTAGCGTCAGTCATGCCAGCCTTTGACCTGTTCCGGCGATAATTATACACATATCTATTGCACAAAAACAATTAGCTTGCGGTTCATCCCCACGAACAACGCTGCAAGAACACCACAGTCGAACCACAATGGCGGATGTGGGTAATACCAATCAGCATACCGATGTTGAATATACATGCTGTAATGCAGAATTGTATATTATGCAGAAGATTTGGGGTCCAAACGATGCAATGTACTGCATATCGTTACTTCATTAATTGCACAGGGGTGAACCATCTGAAACCCTGTATAGATAGCTTACTCATTATAGTGACCAGGCTACGGGCTACAGGATTAGAGCAGATGGAGTTGGCTACCGTTTGGCTAAGACACATTTGTACCCGCCGCGGCGTAAACAAAGTTTCTGGGGCACATCCAGTCTTATATCCGGTGGGTCCCTGACCTGTTACTCCGCGAGCAAACAGGCCGGAGTTCGCAGCTGATCACTCACCTGTATCTAGTGCCGGACATTAAGGAACAATGGAGCTGCATCTCCATTCCTCCATAGGTTTCCACGGCTTGGTGCTTTAATCAAACAGCAGCAACTGCCAATATAAAAAAAAATATTTTATACGATACTGAGTACAAACACGAAACAGGTTTCGCAAAGTGTGTTGGGCTGAGGCGGTTAGTCGCCGGCCTCTCTCCGCGAAGGCGCGGGTTTGACCCTACGCCAATCCATGTGGAATCTAGGGTGAACGAACTGGCACTGGGACAGGTTTCTCTCCGACTGCTTCGATTTCGCCTGTCAGTATCATTCCACCAATGCCCCGTACTCACTCATTTGTCAATCACCGACGCTAGATGACCGTGGCAATTCACAGCGTTGTTAAACACTCTATTTAATAATAGCGAAAGTAGTCTGCATTGTTCCGAATACAGTGTTTTCACAGCGTACACTTAAATGTGAATTGTAATGTTTTTATTAACCTTTTAAAGCCTAGCGGTAACTTTACATACCACCAGGTTTAACATTAAAAAATTCTACGTGGTGCCCACATTGCGTTTATGTGTTTCGTACGGATCTCAGAACAAACAGCAACTTTTGCCTTATAAAACATTAAGAGACTGGTTTTTATAACCGAAGTGGAGAGTGTTTACAGCGCGGTACGCACTGAGTCCTTGTATAAAACAGATACGCTTCGTCTTTAAAGGGCTAATTGTACATCCTTCTGCAGTATACCACACAGCGTTACATAGTACGTATCTGACTTTTTTCCATCTTCGGTAACAGAGAAATAACACAGAAAATCGAGTTTATGAAATAGGCTGCTTTTGAAAATGTACGCAAGGCACGTGTACCTATATACAGCAGGCTCCCGATTAACCGAGACTCGTTTAACCGAGGTTCCTCATTATCCGAGGCAAAGTGACGAAGAGTTTATATGATTTGTCCCCAAACACAAGAGTACGCAGTTCAGCACAAAGCTGGAACTCAGTGACGGCTCGTGTCCGCCGAGTACCTGGAATGCTGTGTTGCCAATAGAACTTTACTCCTGCACATCTCCCAGACATCAAGTCAGTTGACTGTTGAACCGTGCTTGTCTGTTGCTTTTGTGGATGTAGGGACTTTAGTGTAAGCACTGTGAGTGGAAAACGGAAGCGTCTTTTTGTGTCTTTAAATATGAAGTTGAAAGCAATCAAACGCTGAGATCGAGGAGAAACAATAAAAAAAAAGACCAGTGGCTTAGGTGTTGGTGAAGTGACTGTAAGTGTAAATTTTTCTTGTGTGTGACATGTAATTTTTATATATAGTACCATTTTTTCATGTTTTTAAAGTTTGCAATAAAACAGTTGCGAATAAAATTATGATATTATGTTCAATAGTAGCTCTGACCTGACAATAGAGTGCACGTCATCACGTTAATGTATTCAAATCCAGTTTATTTAAAATTTAATTTTAACATTTAATAATGTACCAAACATTCTGTTTTAATCGAGTTTTTGATTATCCGAAGTTCCCCCAGTCCACAGTACTTCTGATAATCGGGACTCTACTGTATAATATTCTTTGATACGATACGATCAAAATGGATCACCCTGTATACGGGTAACTTAATGGAAAAACCACGTAAGAAATTTTCGATAAGCCAGTTGTTGACTGTCTTTTAAACGCTCAGGTCTTTCTGTAAGCGTGCTGTTTAACGACGCAGTCAGTTGCTGAGTTTATACAGCGTCGGTGGTAATGAATGAATGAGTATGGACGGCTGATGGAAGGATACTGACAGGGGAATCCGACGCAGTAGGAGAAAAATCCGCCTCACCGCCACTTTGCCACCACCAACTTCACATAGAGTGGCCTTGTTTCCAGCCCGGATTTCCGACTTGACAGGCCAACAACTCAGACTCAGCCAGGGCACTCTCCTCTTTGCGCCTTAGGAAGAACCTCCGCTAGTAACGGCGAGAAGCCTGCTTGACGTAAGGACATGAACTGAGAAGACGTCATCAGTTTCACTTCGCAAAAAGGGTAGTGTTTTTTCTTTTTAGAATGTGCCCTGTGCGGTGCAGCAACACTGTGCTGGGTGCTTAGCTACATGTCACAGGGTGTTCACAAGAAGCTATCAAGCTGTAGGGCGTTATAACCTCCAATACTAAAATCCAGATTTTCAAATCATGAAGATGTTTTATGGGGTCATATCCACGCGAGTGACAACCCCTTCTGAACAAAGCGACTGAGTTTAACCCTTTAAAGACGAAACGTGTCTTATTTTATATAAGGACTGAGAGCGTACCGCGCAGTAAACACATTCCGTCTCAGTTATAAAAACCAATCTGTTAATGCTGTATAAGGCAAAAGTCACTGTTTGTTCTGAGATCCGTACAAAACACATAAACTCAATGCGAGAAATACTTAGAATTGTTGAATGTTAAACCTGGTGGCAAGTAAAATAACCGCTAGGCTTTAAAAAGTTAATGAAACGTTGTGCCGTTAAATATGGCGCCACAGACCAGCGCGTTTTTCTGATTTAATACCTAGCATTAATAATACCAACATGGCTGCTGTGCGAAATTTTCAGGTAGAGACTGTTGCCAAAGCCTTACGTGATCGGAGAGCCGTTGTAAGGGTCATACTGCAAAGGGTTTCAGGTCGAGCCCATAGCATTCTCTGTGTGTTAATGCTGACTTTCAACTAAATACCTCACAATAAACACACTGCACCTCCATTACAAATCCCAACCAGTTAGTGATATTTAGAGAAGTACATAATCCCTGTTTGTTGTGATCATATTATGTACATAAACACAATGTGTGGGGAAAAGTGTATATTTGTTTATGCTACAACAGGTTGTATATATAGAAAACACGGTTCTTTAAATTTACCTTTGGGCCTGCCGTCAGGGCGTATGGAACAGCAGATTTATAGCTCCACTCATTCTTAACCGCGGCACCAGATCAAGATGAGCTGTCAGTTTCACGTTCCGGCCTCTTTATTCCCGGTAAGAAATCCCCCGACACCGATTAGGTAGTTGGGCGGACCGCAGAACCTGTCAGAAAATTTCGGAAATGGTACGCTTCTGTTGACTGGGCCAAGAACTGAATCACGATTCGTTGGTTGTCCAGCTGTTTTTGTCAGCTTGCCGACTGCGCTGCCCCGGGGTCCACCACGAGCTGTAATCTGTTACAACATACTTGATGGCCTATTTATGCAGATATCACACCAACGTGCCCGGCGATACTGACACCCCTAGTGTCACACCCCCCCACTGTGTCTTTCTGTTGATCTGATCCTCTTTACAGCCTCCCCACGGGTCTTTACCCTCGTCACCCAACCCTGAAGAAAAGAGTTCCGCACAAAAGGGGAACGACAAACCGGATTTACGAGAAAATCGCATCCTGCACAGGCACTTTGCCTGGAAGAAGACAAGACAATCGAACGGCACGCAAGGGTCTTGGCTTCAGAGGCGGATCAATACAAGGTGAGAAGAAGGGCACAGACTTATCGACACTGCACACTCCATTCTAATTTGCATCAGCTTTTGGCTTATCTTTTCACTTAGTCGACGACTCAGTTCCCATGGCGATGTTCCTTAACCCATTCAGGTGCAGTGGTTACTATACCAGCCACTTGCCGCAACATTGCAAGAACCTTGCACGTACTGGTTTTGTTTCGTAAGGGTCGCACAGCAAATAACGTGCATTTCCCTAAACAAAATTGAACGTTTGATATTTGTAATGGGATGCAGTGCTTTCTGTGAGGTAGGAACATTTTTATTAGAGGCAGATTACAAGCTTCAAATTGTTAACGGATTTTGACGTGATCGATGCATGTACGTAGGTAGATCTTTTTGCAAAAAGTGAGATGGGACAGAATAAGCGAAGACTGGGACAGCTGGGACTGTTTGTTACGACCGGTAAACAGCGTGTCTACATTCGGCTGTCGAATCCAGGCAGGAGCAGAACGTACAAATTGGCTCAGGCACCAATAAAGGCTCCGAATCTTCCCTGGGGGGGGGGGGGGGGGGAAGGG